>VDFB02077878.1:0-24792 GCA_007258455.2 Sequoia sempervirens
TTTTGCTTATCAAAGGTTATTTTTAGTAAGTGAGATTTACGGATCTTACATAAATCAAAGAACCAGCAAATGCTTATAGCACTATCTGAACAAACTATTATTGCAAACTCCTGTATCTGCTAGATTAGCTTCAATATGTTGTTTGTGGGATAGAACATATTGTCCTTTTCAAAATCATTTTTAACATGCCTAAATTTCTGGTAATAGAAGCATTGTACCTTTCTATGTGGTTGTGTAGTGTTAGAAAAAGAACTATGATTTGTACCACAAGATCATGTTGTGAAGTGCAAATTTTGAACTCCTAGACGAAACTTCACTCATCTACTCATTGTCACTCCTTCTACAACAAGTATGAGCTAACCTTGTCCAAGGTCAAAGTCTAAGATTTTGCCTACAACTTTAGATACTCCACAAAAATTTCATAGGAGGGCAACAATTAATGATCAAAAACACATCTTCCTCATCCATTGGTTTCTGTATTGCAATGTTACAAGACTTGAGCCAAGACTTGATAAGTTGATTTTCAGCCCAAACTCAAACTCAGTGCTTACACTTGACAAGCTAATTTTTTACCCAAACTTGAGCTCAAGGTTCAGACTCGGCCAAGTCTCAACAAATTGAAAAACCCATGAAACATAGATATTCAGCCAAGTCCCAACAATCTGGAAAAACCAAGAAATATAGATATTTTTAAAGATTTTAAACTTCCATTATGCACCCTCAATAACTAAATTTTAAAGACACAATAAACTAATCAATTAGAATCTACTTGAAAACATACACAAGTATACATTGATCGCATGAGTATAAAAGCAGAATTTAACTGAAGGAAACAATATTTTTATATATATAATTATTGTCAATTGTTTTATGTGCACAAAATGCATAGCTTGTGAAATCCGGCATCAAAAACAAAAATAACAATACAAGGTCATCAACTATGGTAGAAAGGTACTTGTCTAACCCAACTTCGCATTGCTACCTCTATTTGCAGTCATATGCTTATATCTCTCACAAGTCTGCAAATAATGTCATAGCCTTAGAAGCATTACTTACGATAGGGTTTGTACTGAAGTATTATTGTGATATTTAGTATATAATGGTCAATTAGTCTTTACGATAGACTTTAGGAATATTCTTTATTCTTTTAGTTATTTCTTATCGTTTTGCTTTATTAGTTGCCGCTTTTATCCTTTCCGGATAAAGCATTTGTAACTCTTATTTAGGGATGCTTTTGCTCCTTTGTTAATATCAAATGTCTTTGTGATCATTCTGTGTTAGTTTTTCTTATATGGTATCAAAGCCCAAGTCACACTTTCAGGTCGGTGAATGCACGGAGATCTACAGACTACTGTCAGCAATGACAACTCACACGTTTGTGATGTAGGAAATACCAAAGGAAGTTGTACGATACAATACAGACAAGCTAGAGTAGAAAATCAGAAACTTTTAAAACAGTTAGCAATCACGATTTCTTTTTATTATGAAAATCGTGGGTTTTTTAAATCAGAATTGCCTTTCTTAAATGAAAATTGCACCCAAGTTTATTCTGCAAAATTGCGTTTTTTTTTTTATGAAAAATCATGGCAATTTTTTTGGTGAATAATCGTGTCGATTTTCTGCACAAATTTGCAGTATTTCCTATGAAAATTGCAGATTTCTGTCACAGGTTTTTGGCAGCAAGCAGAAACAAAAAAAATAATGATTTTTTCATCAAGAATGGTGGGTTTTTTCGGCACACGACAGATTTTTCCTAACATTTTAAGCGCCACAATGGACTAGGGCACACCTAACAGGTTACAAAAGAAATCATAGTATTTTTCTATCATTTTTTAACGATCTTTTTAAATTGTGGCTGCTAGGGCTTTTGTGAGGCACCTAGGGTTTTCTGGCACATTTCCAGATCTCCTTTTGCCACTTTTTACGATAAAATTGTGTTTATTCTTTAATAAATGCGAAGGGTTTTTGTGTCTGAAAGTTTTCTTTGACAACCACAGTTTGTGACAGTTTAAAACAACAGGGTATTCCTTTAAGGCAGCTAAAATTTTCAGCTCAAAGAATTTTTTTTTTTTTTTACTTTGTAAATAAACGTTATGGGAGGGAATATGGCTTCATTACCTAACATCATGTTGGAAGGCAGCCAGCATTTTTGTAGCAAAAACTGCATGTGGAATATAACGCATGCTCACGATCTTCAAGTACAGATGTCTTGATAAAATCGTCCTCAATAATGACACTCCGCCAGCAATTGTAGGTAAAGACCAAGACAAGTTTAACAAGTGTGATAGAGCAGCCATCGTGTTGATAAAGATATCAATGACTAATGAGATGCTTCCGGAGGTATAGACAGGCACAGCCTACAAAGAAATTTGCAAGCACCTACGAGATTTGCACAAGACGTCAAATAAATGAAGGGCCTTCCTCCTCAAAGATATATTTTTTCGATTATGATGAATGAAGCAACATCCTTGCAAGAGCATTTACTCAAAATCAAGAGCATATGAGATCACGTGCATGCCATAGTCGGAAGATGGAAGAAGATATGGTGGTTATTACGTTGAAAAGCTTAACACGAGTATATGAGCATTTTATTTTGACACTCAATATGACATCTACCATTGTTGACCCGAGGTTCGAGGACTTGTGCAATAAGCTCTTGCAGCAAGATAGATGGAAGAAACAATTTGGTAGCAGCAATGATAGACAAAGAGTGGAACAGGCATTCACAACCAAGGACAAAGGCAAAGGCAAATGGCGACAAAAGAAAAGTTAAGGGAATCATGAAGATACTTTAAAAAATATCACGTCACTATTGTGGTAAGCTTGGTCATATGAAGAAGCACTACAGAAAGAGGTTGGTTGAAAAGAAATCCAGTTTGGGAGGGCCTCCATCAAAGGGTCATATCGCAAAGCATTCTGAGGAGAAAGAGTCAATTTTCTATGCTTTCATGGCCAAACGACCAGCAAATTAGTCCAAGTCATCTACATAATACATAGAATGGGAGCATGTCGACATTTCACCCACAAGAAAGACTGGTTCACAGAGTACATAACTTTCTCAGATTTAGTGATCTTCGGTGGTGGTGAGGAGTACACAGTTGTACGTTAAGGAAATGTGCAGATATCTTCTAAAGGGAAAAATCTTATCTTTCTCAATGTGTACTATGTGCCCAAAATGGAGCTCAAGTTGCTCTCTGTGAGAGCAAACACAAATGGTCTATTGTTGACAAAGACTCCAAGAAAACAATTGTTGTTGGTATCGAAGATCATGATTTGTATTGGCTTGTTAATACTAGACAGGTTCAAGAGCATGCATTGGTAGGAAAGAGTGCATCTGATATCAGTACACAATGGAATCTATGGTATGGGCATGTCAATTTATCCTTCCTCTCTCAGTTCACTCGAGAGAATTTAGTAGATGCCTTACTTCACATCTAGTACAAGACACAAGGTGTTTGTGAAGCTTTCCAAGAAGGGAAGCAACACAAAAATGCTTTTTCAAATGGACAAGCTTAGAGAGCCTCGAAAGTCCTATAGCTGACACATGCAAACATTTATGGACCAATGAATACGGCATCAACCTCTGGTACCAAGCATTTTCTTTTATTTGCTGATGATTTCAGCAAGAAAATGTGGGTGTTTTTCTTGAAATTAAAATCAGATGTTGAGGAATTTTAAAAGTTCAAAGCATTAGTAGAGAAAGAGTCTAGTTGTGCATTAATCACTCTTCGATTTGATAATTGAGGTGAATTTTGTTCAAACAAATTCAATGACTTTTATGCTGAACACAGTACTAAACGAAAATACACAACACCCTAAACCTTTGGACCTAAATTTAAATTATGTTTTTGGCAGTATTTTAATGTTTTCAAATCCATAATTCAATGTCGGCTTGTGATATTTGAATTTCGAGAAATTAAGGATACATACCTATAAATACAAGGTAATTTTACTAAGTTTCACCTAGAATGTTCAAGTGAGCAAAAAGAATAGCAAAGTTGATGATCAAGGGCATTCAAGAGCAGATATATCAGAGATTTATTGCAGCAATCAAGATCTATCCATCATGTCAAAGTCTTCTTGCATCATGCATGTTTTTGGAGCTAACATTGTGATGTAGGTTTCAAGATTCAAGTTCAAGCATTCAAAGCATTATCTCAAGCATCAAGATCCACATCAATTGAATTCATTTCATGTAATTTGTAGACCTCCTAAGATATCCATTATTAATCTTTCTACGAGGGTTTGTTGAGTGGTAACATAGCTTGTTCATTCTTCATTCTCTCTTTCATTTCATTATTTCAATTCAAGGTTTGATTACCAAAATGGGGTTTGACCAAGGCAAACCCCTATTCACCCAAAAACAAATATTTTCTCTCTTGTGTGTGTGATTGCATATTTAGGTTGAAGAAGACTTGCAAACCTTTTGAAGTGCAAAATTTACAAAGTTGTCAAAGTTGCAAACGTTGTCAAAGTTGTTGTCAAATCACAGAATCTCACCTACAAATCGGCTTTCTGACTTTCCGACACTAAAACCTAGACAGATCAAAAGCTACAGATTTGCACCAAAGCCTCCCAAAAGATTGTTAAAACCCCTGTACTTGGACCCATTCGCCAATGGGCGAATGAGTCTCAGATCAGCTTCCAGAAAGCACTTTTAGTGACTGGTACACATGTTCCTGCCCTTTTCAGATTATGTTTTCTAGTTACGCAAATATTCAGTTTAATATTATTGTTTCAAGTTTTCGATTGCATTTTGGAATTGATTTGCTATTTTTAGTTTTTCTCCCCCAAGTGTTGTCTGACCTTGACCCCCATCCTTCAGTCATAAGGAAATCTAAAGGTTCCCACTTTGGGTTGATTCACCTAAGGGTTGTTAATCAATTCACTGTGGGGATCTCATTTCCTAATGAAATAAAGGAAAATAGGTACCTCATTGTTCATCAATTCCATATTTGGTAAACACCCCATAACCTATTTTCTTATGTTTCAATAGAGTACAATGACAATCATCAAGCTTACGAAATGATTGATGTGGGCACTGACCACTTGACTTTCTATAAAGATGTAACATTTAAAGATGAAATTGGTCCCTTTCAAGTCTCTCCATAGTTGAAAATTTCCAAAGAATAGCACATCATGGCTAAGGATTCATGTATTAAACTTCATGAAGCTTCACCTAAAGGGGGCAAGGATTATGAGTATGAAGAGTCCCCTAGACAAGTAATACTACAAGAAGACTTTCTTAATGATAACTTGGATCAACATCCAATTGACATAGAAACAAGAAGTCCAAGTCATCATGACAGCACTAGTTTAGCAGAAGAGACTTCCATAAAGATACAAAAGTGGTGGGAAAGCACCATTCGAGATGTTTAGGATGATGAAATGATAGAGGGCAGATCATCGACAGGCAAGAGCAAGAACATAGTTAACTTTGCTAAAAGTGGCCAATCTTCAAGGAGTTTATTTTCTTGTGCAAGTTTGAATGAGCTACAAAAGTAATGATTAAATCTATCATTAATTTTTGCCTCCAAGTTGCATTATTTACTTGTAGGTTTGTGAGTTTCAAAGTTTGGCAGCAAGATTTGGCAGATTTTAACTAGTCTAACTAACCTTGAATGCACGACAAGATGAATGTGAAAATCTATGAACTAAATACATCAATAAGTCAAACAATTTGTTGCATTGTTAAAATGGATAAATTGCAACCCAAACTTAGCTTACACAAAGGGAGAAGAAAACTAGATAAGATCGGTTCAGCAATTGGAAAGTTGCCTTTAATTTAAATATTTGATGATGTATCTTTTACAAAAAAATAGATAAAACTTATTTTGCATTCACTTTATACATTTTGGCTAAGATACCGATTCAGGTTCAGGTTTGGGTTCCATGGTTCGGTTCACGGGTTCGATCAAAAAAAAATTGAGGTTGGGTTTGTTTTGGGTTCGTCCATACAAAAACATATAAAAATAAATAATATATACATATTTACAACAGTAATTAAGTTCAAAATACCACATATAGCATCATATATTGTATTATAAACAAAACCACCATAAAAATAAAAAACATTAGAATGTCAATTAGTCAAACTCAAATGTCATGATAAATATTATATATTCAAATTAACTACATTGCTGCATTTCTCCTTGCAGGTAAGTGTGATGTCCCCAATGGTAAATGCCTAAATCTGCCCTAATTTTTTTGCCCAAATAATAATGAATTCAGAGAGCACCCCTTTTTTCCCTAATTGAAGCCTTGCACATAGGTTAGAAATCATAATCATTATGGTTAACAGATTATAAAAATACCCATATTCTAAGTATTAGTTAACTCATGGCAACATGGTAGGGTAGGTGGAGTTGCAGTGGGTGTCCTGGTAGCCAACTCTTCTAGACCCAAGGGCAGCACTTGTTGAGGCAACAGCAAGTACCCCCTTGGCCCATGTGGGCTCATCTTGTCCCCTTCCGAGGTGGCGTATCTAGAAGATGCCCTCTCGTTGTACTCCCTCGGCAATCCTCGTAGGGTAAGTGAAGTTGCGGCCAGTGTCCTGGTAGCCAACTCTTCTAGACCCAAGGGTAGCACCCATTGAGGCAATGGCAAGTACCCCCTTGGCCCATGTGGGCTCATCTTGTCCCTTGCCTGGTGGCGTATCTAGAAGATGCCTCTCGCTGTACTCCCTCGGCAATCCTTGTAGGGTAAGTGAAGTTGTAGCAAGTGTCTTGGTAGCCAACTCTTATAGATCCAAAGGCAGCACCCGTTGAGGCAACGACAAGTACCCCCTTAGCCCATGTGGGTTCATCTTGTCCCACCCCCCAAGTGGCGTATCTAGATTATTCCCTCTCGTTATACTCCCTCGGCAATCCTTCCTTCCCTTATCCATGGTGTGGGCATGTATTGGTTTTACTAACTCACATTTAAATTAAACCATCTATCAAACTCATTACACCATGATGGGTGGTTAGGAGTTGCAAAGGTATCTTGGTGGCTCAACTCCTCTAGACCCAAAGGCAATACCCATTGAGACAATGGCAGTACCTCTATGCCCATGTGGGCTCATCTTGTCCCCCCCCCCCCAGGTGGCGTGTCTAGAAGAGTGCCCCATTGCTATTCTCATTAGTAATCTCCTTTCTTCTATCATGGTGCCAATATGCACATAGTAATTTAATCAAATTCAGATTTGTAAGTAATCATATCAGCAAATACCTAATGAGTTATAGTTAAGCTTTCATAGAATATAAGTAATGATATGCATGGACTTGATCCTATTAACAATACATTATATCTTTTATTATTCCATCTCAACCCTATCAACCTACAATACAACTGAATCCTTGTTGCCAACAGCTATTTTACTTTATTTCCTAATTGATGATCTATCACCAATATATTAATTGCAACCCATAGACAAATAATATTTACTAATATAATTCAGAAATTCAGAGATAAATGATACCTATTTCTGCTTGGTAGATCTTTTCCTTATTCCCTAATCGCTCCTATACTTACCAGAACATCAGAAATTCTGATTTCTCTCTCCTTTTGGATCGCTGCACTTATATATTCTTCCTTTTATGTGAATAAGACAAAGTATCTTCTTTTTGAATAAGACAAATTCTGTCTTATTTGACAATTCTTTGTCCTTTCTTCATGTCCTTGTTTGATGCCTTTTCCAGCCCTGTTGTTTATCTCTTTATACCCTTCGTGCTGATTGGAGGATCATGTCTCTTAAGGAAGAGACGTTGCCTTTTGAGGAGACATACCTTTATAGATCACTTCCTTTCACAAAGCATCCATTAATTATAATCACAGCCTGCAGTTATTGTGATATGAATCGCTTCACTTTCATTTATTTATGTTAGGAATTTCTGCCTTAATACACCCGTCTCTTCCCTATGTCTTATGCCATGGTGCTGATAATGTAATCTATATTTAAATGTTTCTTACTAACACATATTTACTATTATTTTTATATTAGTTTCTTTAAATTGTCAATATAAAATTGTAATATATTTAATCAGGATATATTTATATATTATAATGATTAATAATATTTAAATTGTCAATATTATATTTATAATTAAAAATAGATGATATTTATATTATAATTATAATGTTATCTACGACAATTTATAATTATAATATTTAAATTGTAATTTCTCATATTTATACTTTAATATTCATTTGACTTTGTTATTTGTATTCAAATATTTCATATTTGATGTTACAATTTTGGAGAACATGATAGTAAGCATCAAGGAAGATTGTCCAATTGCATGACGATATTACAGATGAAGTCGTGTAGGCAAACTTGGAAACTTGGAATTGGAGAGTACATGGTAAATCAAATGAATTCAATGGGAGTTTAGGGGCAATGCCCCAAATGGGGTCAAGGGGCAACGCCCCTCGCAAGGGTCTAGAGGCAACGCATACATCATTTCGCATTCACAATAAGACCCATATTAAAACCTTCAAAGCCACACAAACCTTCATGGCAGACATCATTTTAGGGTTGGAAAGCTTTATTTAATATTTTTATGAGAAAGAAAAATGGTATACGCTGCCTGGGCACATGGGGTGAAAATACGTTGCGGGTCTGCCCGAGTTCAACAGGGCCAAACCCAAGTCAAACCAGACCGAGACCCCAGGGCTCAAAGGGGCGGACTAGTAACTTGATCGAGAATCAGATATTCATTGAGATTATTCAACATTTAATTAGTTTGATGAGATAATATGAAGACACTGATTTTGTGCAAAATTGTTCAAATTCTGATTTTCAATTTCACTGGAAGTCCCAGTGCTGATGCATTTTCGAGCTATAATGCATGAACAATAAAGGGCATAATGCAACCAAAAGATGGAAAAACTTGTAGCAAATAAATATAGCATTAAATCACCAACATAGCATGATTAGATCCTTCCATATGAGTCAACAAATGTCTGATATAAGCCCTCAGTCTGCTGCTACAAAATATGAATGCAAATTACAAAGTAAAGTGGGCTCCAAACATGGACCACAACATTAAGAAACCCCAATAATGCAGATGCAACTAACCCTAGCTGCATGAAGCTGCTCCGACTACAAAATACAACTAACTGATGAAGAAACAATTGAAATTCAAATAACCCTACCAAGGGTGCGCTGGCCTGTTGGACTGATGTTACGGCTTTGCCACCATAGAAATCTGAATTAGAACCTCCAACTTGCACAACTCACCCTTCAAATCAGAAATCTAAATGCCAATGCAAAACTGACATAAACTAGCAATTATCTCCATTCCACATAGGAACCTCTGTCATGAAGTTCACCCTTGAAGAAGATAGAGTCTCGTCCAACTTCTTAATGCAATAGGGTTTTCGTCCTGTAGCATGTGCTGCTCAAAAGTGCAGATCAAAGTAGTAGAAGAACGATTTTGAATATGACGATGAAATGCTCCACAAGATCTTGTATTTATACATGTTTCCCTCCTCCGTCTCAATGCTACCCGACCTAGGCAGAATTGCTATTAATTTCTTTTTTTTTTTCCCTTCTCAAGGCCGACCCCTTAAGTCTCATAGGCACCCCCACTAATTCTAGCTGACTAAGACTTAAATTTTATTGCCTTTAAGAGGGTCGACTCACCACTTGCTTCCTCTTTGGCCAACCAAGGAAAAGGGATTAAAAGAGGGGGCATTACACCAAGGAACCCCAATACAGAGATGGCAGTTGTCCCTATCCCCATCCCCTTCCCTATACAGAATCTTTCGGTGACTATATTTATATATAAAAATGTACCCATATTTTGTTAATCATGGGCCCTGATTTGAATGCCATTCCTATCCCCATACCTATAAACACCCCCCCAATTTCCAAGTGACAATGATTAAAGATATCCTAGTAATTGTGAATGTTTGAATTAGTTGTGATTTTGACAGTCCCGATCTTCAAAATAAAGATGAGAAAGCTTTCACAACAAGAGTTTTCTTGATTCAACCAGGAGATGATGCTTCGTAAAATTATTTGATTAAGAGAACTATACTTCTTTATACTTAATAAGTCAATTATATTATTAACATAACTAAATGGTCTTTGAAGAACCTTTGGCTTAAAATTTTTAGTATTTAATTTGGTAAATGGATGGAATTTTCCAGCCTGGTTACCAAGAGACTCAACCTAACATGTGATACTTGTCTTCCATACTGGAAACGCATCCCCATCTCAAAGAACCATATGGGTACACCTCTAAACATTAGGAGAATTTGTATGTATGTTTCTTTGCATCTCTATACATCTCCTAGAAGTATCCCTTGGAAATTGAGAAAGAGCCATATGGGGACATCTCTAAACATTAGGAGAATTTGTATGTAAGGTTCTTTGCATCTCTATACATCTCCTAGAAGCATCCCTTGAAAATTGAGAATCCCCCTATAGTGGTTTCTCTGATATATCATATAAATTACACTAGGTTTTCCTAAAGTCTTGATATGTGGTTAATGAAAGTTAAAGTACACTAGACTTGTAGTTTTCCAATTTCAGCATTAAAATTTACAAGATTTTTTGAGGAAGAAAATTTTCATTTCAAATCTCAAAGAGATAATAGTACAAAGAGAAATAATAATGGGACTTAAGATGTATACATGCATTAATCTTTACTCAGATGACTGAAAAATATTAATATATTCATCTCTAAGGACCGCTCTATCATGTTTTCAAAATATAATGGCATTTCCCTACTAGCTTCTATCTACCATCATCAGGTGATTATGTTTTGAACTAATTTTGAATCATGATGATGGTTTTCAAAAGTCAATACAATTAACCTTTGCTAATTGAAAATAGAGTCATGTTTAAGGACAACAATATAATGTTTTTAAAATAATGGCATTCCCCTCTCAGTCTCTATTTCCCATCTCCAAGTGACTATGGTTTAAAATAACATTTTTCATATAATGATAATGTTCAAATATCAATATAATTAACCTTTTCTTTCATCAACATTAATTTTTAATACTTTAAAATGATAATTTTTTCTATTTTTTAGAATTTTAGTATTTTGCACTCTTTAAAGTGGCATATGCATCTTACAATTACATTTGAACATATAAATATGCCGTCTCCAAGTACCTGTCTCCAACCTTGTTTTTTAAAATGGCATGCATGTACCCATCCCCATCTCCTGTACTAGTATCAGTCCTATTTCCTAACAACTATGAATTTTTGAGTTAATATACAGCATGTGTAAGTAAAATAATTAATTAATTTTCAATGTATTTCCACATGCAATAGACTTATTTAATCTTGAACCATCTGTGATTTAAAGATATTAATTCCACTTTCCCACTAAGCCATTAATTTGATAATATTAATGTTTCAATAGCAATACAGAAACCAAATGTTTTAGCATTATTCACATCTGGAGAGTTAATTATAGCAGGGAATTACGGAGTATAAATTAGTGACTGCATCAAAATTAAAAATAAAGCAAGAATTTACCTTAAGCTCTTGTTGCCTTTGTTCAACTTGCTGTGAAAGAGTACGGACCAGGCTACGAAGTTGACAATTTTGTTCCACCATTCCATGAATATCCTTGAATGTCAACTAGTTATAACAAAAATAGTATAAATTGTGTCATATCCAACACATCCGGTGGTAGCCAACTTCTTTTACAAACCCCATTCTAATCATTCCACATAAATTATATCAAACACTACTCTACTAGAATATTAATTATCTTACCAGCCTATTTGAAATCACTTTGTCTGCAGATGTTTCATCAGATGCCATAGGTGCATCAGATGCCAGGGGTATAGTGTCAACAATAGTGTCATCACTGGAAATGCCTTCGCCAACTCCACATCTTAGCTGAATATCTCTGCACTCCTTTAAAAGCAATGTAACCTGCATCCATAGCAAAAGGGAAATTCAACTTAACATGTTTTATCAAAATTATCTTGCAATAGACAATATCACAACTACATTTTGTATAAAAAATAGACCAGTTCAAATGTCATCTGTAAAACCATACCTGTGTTTGAAGATCTTGGACCTCCTTTAGGGCAATTCCATAATCACGCTCTCTCTTACGCATGTCAGCCTATGCAATTTATGTTTATGTAAGAAAAGGTAACTTGTATCTTAAAAATGCCCTACACCAAAATTGATAGAGTGGTATGTCTATGTACCTTCAAATCCCGTATTGTGTTCTCTAAGCTTGCTTGATCAGACATTGACTGTTGTAACTTCTCTTCCATTATAGCATATGCCTCAATCATCCTAGTGTGTTCAGCTGTAGAAATACAATGATATTAGGCAGTCCACATGCAATATTTACATTGGATACATTATGTTTCCACAATCCATAGTAGTGATCTCTGGAATGCTTTTGGATACAAGTGTGTGAGAGTTTTTTGCATCAACATTTTGGAACACACTCCATGCTTAATATTTCCTCTCTTCATTCCGATACTGGACCATGGAGGATGATCCAAGACATTGATGAAAAAATCTCACAGTTGTGTACAAAAATAATTATGTTAATCACCAAACAAGCCTCTTAAAAGTTAATCAAAATCATTTAGAAGTAGGAGCAGACTATACTATTTTGCAGAGTAAATGGTAATCATGACATAAAGCTCATATACCTCTTTCATCCAAAATAAATTCTGCCTTCTCTTCTATTTCACGTAAAACCTGCATACACATTGAACAGTCCCAATATTATATAGTGAAGTCAACATTATCTTAATTTTATTTCATTTTTCTCTAAATTGCGATTTTTTTCTTTAACTAGTGAACATTGTTGCCATTCCTCCCAGATATAAATACTACAGAAAATTCAATCCTGGGGGAATTGGAATCTTGTATTTCAACACTTCTCATTTCAGAAAACCTAAAAAATTACTAAGAATGAATTTCTTCAGGGAAATAAAAAATATAACTGTATTATTAATGTATCTACGTCATAATAAAACGATTTTAAACCTTGTTAACAAAAAGTGAAATGAAAGACTAAGCTGATTTTCCAATTAAATTGATTACCCGCTCTAAAACAGCTTGTGACTGTTTACGCCCTTGCCTCTCATGCCGCCATGCATCAATAGCCTCTTGATACTTTATATATATTTTGGCTAACTACAACAGTAAGCATTAAGATTAGTGCCTTGACTAAAATATTGGACTCTTATGAACAAGGAAAGATGGTACTCACACTCCAACCATCTCTGAGTAAGGAAGCTGCTAAAGCTGTTCCCGATATTCCTGGTGGAATCCTTGGTACAACCATCCTGTCGTCATGTAGTTCCAAAGCAGGGTCTGGATCATTGCTCAGTCTGTAGGAATGAAACATGCACTCAAATTTGGATCCCATTACTAGACAAAGATAATCAAAAGAATTTTATAAATGTCAATTTCAAGAACTAGGCTTTATGTCATTATCATACAAGAATTAAATAATCTTTGAAAGACTTCAACCTTAACCTGCTTTAGATTGTCATAATATGAAGATTTATAAATTATATAAAACAACTATGCACTCCAATCTTTCATATTATGAAATATCTCACCCATCGAATGCTTCTTGCTCAATTACCTCTCTGCTGGCTTTCTGCTGCAAACATATCACCACATTTTTGCATAACTCAGGTTTTAAGTAATGTCTAGCAAAGGCCACTCATGGATATTCCATAGCTCTCCTTAACATTTATAGCCAAAAATAGAAGACATCGTTTTCTGAACACTAGAAGACGGAAACAAAAATTTGCTGGCCAATGCAAAAATCAACCCAGAGAACTTTTCAAAGATAAAATATCTCAGTAAATTTCATTAACATTACCTGGATGAGCTCCTCTGAAATGAAATGCAAGGATTACTCTCACTATAGAATTATCGCAAGTAATGCATGGACTTTCCACTCAAGGAAAGGATCACATTGTCATCAAAAGCTATTTTGTAAAGAGCAATTAAAACTCCCAATCGTGACTTGGAGAGGTAAAGTTTTTTGGTAAACAATTTTTGTGGCATCTTGAAATTTGCAAGGAGATTTTAATGCCTAAGCACATGCAAATGGTGGGTAAGATTTATCAAAGGCTATCCTTTCATTCTCTCTTTCCACTCACTTTGCATGATTCACATCCTCTACCTCACACCTCCCTACTTTGAATTCGCGAGTACTTCAATGGTGCACACCTCCAAGATATCACATTCAACTTTGGAATTGGCATAGCAATTATATCTACAATAATCATGATGCTTCAAAATTGACAAAAGTTTGGGTGAAGGTTTTGTGTGGCAAATGTGATCCATAAAGCAGATTGACTTTGTTGCAAGAGCAATAAAATTTGTCGCATTCAATCAAGAAATTGCAAAAACTGATTTTCTTGCCAATATTCAGATTCAAAGCCAACAGTTGGTTCTCTGTGCTGAAGATGACCTTGGGGTGGTCCAGAACATCACTAGGGAGTCTGAAAAGTGAAAACAAACAAGCACATGACAAATGAAGTATTCTAGAGTTGGTGACAAAATAACCATTAACAGCACAAGGCAATTTTATTTTTCCCCTGATCTGTTAACCCAACAATTTCACAACTGCCAGCTGCTGAAAAGTGGTGGTTATGTCATTTTGGCAGATGTGGGCAGAATAATGGCCAGAGATCATGTCTCTTCCATTTGATTGCACCATATCCTTGGAAAACAACCCATTCGAGGCATGGGGGACATAAACAAATTGGAAAACCATTCCAAACAGATTTCAAAGGAGTTGAAGCACATTTGTATACAAGCCTGGTTGCATAGCGCCGTCAGCTCATTTTGATGTCTTGGAGGCATTGAGGAGCAGGAGAAGATCACTCTTGTTGGAGTTTTCAGTTTTCAACCAACTTAAATTTCTCAGAGGTAAGTTCCATTTCCAGTCTTGTATGTTTATTTTCCTTAATCCTACACTTTCTGTGTGTAATTTTTCAATGTTCTATGAATGAAGTAGATGTGTAGTTCTAAATTTTCTGAAATTAAACTTCATATGTATAGAATGTTATCATGCTGAAAGAGATATTTGTAATTCACGAACTGTTAAATAGCTATCCACAGCAGTTTAGAGATCAAATGCCATAAGAGGAAGTACAAAATCATTGCAAATATCAATTTTGTACATTCAATAAGGTTTAAAAGGACGACTGCAGGTTATCTCTGTGAATAAAGCAAGTGGGAATGACAATCTAGAGCCATTTGAGCCTGAAATTGGTAACCAGAATTGAACACTAAGGGGTTCGTCCATATTGGACAATCATTCCCTTGAAACATGGTATCGACAAACCTAGAAAGCAATTAATGAACTCTAACCAAAAAAATAATAATTTGGATAAAAATGAATGCAAGTAATACCTTCAAATTTTCGCGAGACATCTTTTTTCTTTTGGAATGTCATGTCCCCAAAATTACATAACATAATTTTGGGGGGAAAACAGTGTTTCAAAACACTTTGAGAATTTAAATAATACTAACAATAATAATAATATTAAATAATAAATTAATAATATTAAATAAAAAATAATAATATTAAATAATAAGTTTGAATTATTGAAAAATAATATTTAAATTTTATTATTGTTCTAGCCGACCTCTCTGGCCGGCACAGCTATTCCCTATTTATTTGTGTTGGCTTGCTCACGGGGGATCATCACGAATTTGGAATTGCATTGGCATCTTTGCAATCTGGGAGGATGTAGTCTCTCACCAAATTGCGCTCAGAGTTTCTAAGTCCTATCGACATTGCCGGGCGTGTGAGAAAGGAGCAGTGTACCACGGGGACGCGTTTCCCCCCAAAATATGACCCGTTTCGGAAACGGGGACGTCCCGGGGACGGGGGGACGGGTACTTGGCGTCCCCCGCCGTCCCGCCACCGCCACCAAAGCGCCGCCGGAGACGGGGAGACGGGGAGACGTCTCCAAGTTTCCTTAGGAGACGTCTCCAAGTCTCCAAGTCTCCTTGGGAGACACCCAGGAGTTTCCTGGGAGACTAGGAGACGCCCAGGAGTTTCTTGGGAGATGCCCAGGAGTTTCCTGGGAGACTAGGAGATGTGTTCCATGAAGGTTTGTCTGGCTTTGATGGTCTTAATTTGGGTTTTATTGTTAATGCAAAATGATGTACACCATGAAGGTTTGTGTGGTTTGGAGGTCTTAATTTGGGCTTGGCGGCGGGGGCTCCGCCCCTCGACCCCGCCTGTATCGCGACAGGGAGCGCGCCCATGCCCCGGGACCCTGCGAGGGGCGCTGCCCCTCGACCCCGCTGGGGGCCTGCCCCCAGACCCCCGCAAGGGGCGCTGCCCCTTGGCCCCTTGGGGGCGTTGCCCCCAGACCCCCGCAAGGGGCATTGCCCCTTGACCCCACTAAGGGCGCTAACCCTCAAACCCATTAGGGGCATTGCCCACAAACTCCCATTGAATTCATTTGATTTTCTAGGTACTCTCCACTAGTTACCTTCAATTTTACAAAAACAATTTCATTTGTCAAATTTTATTTAGCAATTAGCATTCAAGATATCTTCGTATTTAGATTTAGTATTTCAAATTTTGCTATGTTATAATTTTACTAATTAGTAATTTGAGTAATTTCCTATAGTTTCATTTGAAATGTAATTCTTATATTGTTATACTGTTATACATCCTTTCAAAACTAGTTTTTCAAGTACTATAAGTATATTTATAACTATATCAGCACCACCACCCCACCACCCCACCGCCGCCGTCCCTCCGCCGTCTCCCCGCCGTCCCCAAACTTAGGCCCTTTGTCCCCCCGTCTCCGAAACGCGTTTGCCCGTCCCCCCGTTTCCCCGTCCCCCAGGCCCGTGGAACACTGGAAAGGAGAGATCATCGTCATTGGCTTCAGGCTATCCTCACAGCGGCAAAGCCACCACGCCGATCCAGTATAGAAGCTCGCATCTGAGTAGAGCAACGCCACGGAGAATACCCAAGCACCGCACCTACACATTTCCGGTCCTGAATACCACGTGTTCTGGAAGTCACGACACCACAGAGGACGCTAATTTATAATCATCGGATCCATCACACTTGCATTGCTACACCCAGGGAGGCAATCTGGTAGTTTCGGAATCACTAGCGACCTTTCACCTATCCCGTAACTAAAGGCTGGAGTTAATATCAGAGCGCGATCAAGTGTATTTCTGCATACAGCAAACAAACTGTTTCATCTGTGTCCTGGGCGAGCATCATTCATCTTGAAGGAGGCGACGCATTGTACTATTGATATGTCGTTACCGATCGAGTTGTGCTACTGTAATCAAGTTTATTATGGGGTCAATCTGAGGATCCCAACACAGTGGCGTACCATTGCTCTTGCAATAACAGTTCTAGTTTGCATCCTCTTCCAGAAATTTGTGTGGGTTGTTTCTTTAAATTCATTACAGTATACATGGTCTGATTATTACATGCGTGATTTGTAATCGTGGTTAATTCTGGCAAATACAATTCATTAACTAGGATGCTTGAGTTCCGTGTTCATCTTTTCATTTCTTGGAAGGCGTCTTACATGGAAGGATTTTTAATAGCTTAAATCAATCCACTCTTAAAAGGATACATAAATTACAATATGCAATCAACTTTATAAATATTATAATATATCTTCAAATCAATACATGCCAAAACATCTATCCCAAATTTATCCCTAAATATTCATTCAAAATTCTAATAAGATTGTTAAATCCAAACCATTTGAAATATTTTTTTAACTAATGCTTTAATAGATAAGTCTACATAGAATATGAAGCCATTACATATGTCTAAATATTCATAAAAGATTAAGCCATTACATATCTCTAAATCTCCATAAGATTCAAACCCATTAGATATCTCGAACTATTCATAAAAGTGCAAGTCGTTATAAATGCCTTAATTAAAATCAAAGTCTTTATAAAAGTTGAAGGGCTTGATTTTCAATCAGTTGAAGGAAAAAAATAGAATGTCACCACCCTTGGTATCCTTAATCGAGCTTCTTAAAATATGAAGTGTGATGTTTAATATTTAGTGTATGATATTAATAGAACGGTAATTTGCATTGCTTTTACATTGCAAACGTTTTTCTTGTTCTCGACATTGTTATCGATAATTAGAGTATATCAAGCTCACTTACACCTGCGACAGAGCCTCTGGAAAACACACAATTTTCATACTTGGTGTTATAAACCCAAAGAAGAAGAATTATTGACTGTAAGACATGCAGATAGGAAGTCCAGATGACCAAGAGAGCCACCGAACGGTTCATTCCAACTTATCACCCTTTCTTTGCGGTTTCAACAGAGATATTGTTCCCATCATCTGTCATCATACCGCAAGAAATACAATTTTTAGTGTAATGACAGTTATTTCCTTCAATCAGGGTCATTGCAGAAAAGAGATTTAGATGAATATGAGAATAAATTTCGGGTTTTAAAATAAATCAAAATGGATTCATTTACACAGAATTATCTGCAATGCAAAGTCCCAGAAGCCATGATGATGGATTCACCTCTACCTGATTTAGACCTGAGGCCCTTTGGATTTCATATTGATTTGGCCTCCCCCCACTGTGTTTCAGGCTGCCTAACTGTCATGGAAAGCTGTTGCCAGGTGAGATTCTCATTACTATCTCATTCTCTGTCAATATATATATTCATAGGTGGGATGCCTATTATTCAAGTTTTTCTCTATTTATGGATCATACTTGCTGATGGGTGATAATTATGTTTGTAAGAAATGAGCTTTTGGTGTTGGATTTGTAAGCAATAAATTTTTGGAATGTTAAATGATCGTTGGTGCCAGTGCTTTTTGATGACACATCTTAATGTGCATATTGATTCAACATCTTTGTTATTCGTGAATAAGCTGTAGTTAACCCTTTTGTAAAATTGATGGGACAAAAGGTTGTTTTTAAGGTAAGGCCTCCTTTTGTGCTTTAGTAGGGGAGGAATGCATACCGCTTAGTTTAAGTACAGTCAAGTGTGTGGGGTGATCTTGCTTGCTGAAATGCTACCTGTACCCTCAAATTTACGTAGATGAATTTGGACATCCTTTCATTGCCCTCTTTGCCAAGCTTGAAAGAAAACCAAACCTTGCTAATCTGTCAAAGTTGGGAGTCTTGCCAATAAACCTTGAGATGCATATCTAAAAATTAAAAACAATGTCGGTGAGTTATAGATTCTTGGAAGATTTGGAGATTAAGTGAATTACTTTGCAATTCTAGAGTGAATAGAGGCATTCAGGCATTGCATTCTGTCAAGATGAGACCACTAGGCAGCAATTTATGTATATAGTCTACTGTAGGTCAAGCCTGTGTAGGCTTTTCGAATATTTAGAGCATTTTTGCGTATATAATATGTGAAACAATGAGGTTGAAAGGTTAGAATGTAATAGTTCAGATGGAATTATATTATATTATTCGATTTATATATAATGATCGGCACAAAATTAGTAATTATACAGTTCTGTTGGGGTTGAATGTATGTCTTTGAATGACTAGATTCTGAAACAAATCTGTCATGAATTCACCAAAAATCTCTTTGGAATATCATGAGATAATTGTTAGGTCTTCCATTAAACTTTCAACTTGTTTAAACCCTAAAAAATTTAATAAAGTGCAGATTCAAATTATGATGCCCACAATTGATAATATTAGGGAGAAATGAAACTTTGCACTTGAATATAGATATTCCTTGAAACCTTTCTATTTTTTTATAATTTTATGAAATATATCTCTTTTTACTTGCTATCAGTCCACGATTTAAAGGTGATCGCAACATATTGAGGTTAGTGTTAGAATAATAAATCTCTATATAGTTAATGGTCAATAATACAATGTAATTCGTTAGCTTAGATTGTCTACAGTAGTTAGTAGGTAGAGGCTGTTAGACATCTTAAATGTCTACAGTAATTTGTTTTCTCTATTTTGTAATCTTTTATTCTCATTAATGCAAGTTTTCTCCAGTTCACTTTATGAACATGGTATCAAAGTGGGATTCTTTAATAATAATTTTCGTGGGTTTTCAAAACCATAATTTTTGTTCCCATTTCTTGGTCTGTAATTTTCGAGGGTTTTCAGGCATCGAGATCTCTGCAAAATTATGATACCCCTTATCACGTTTTTCTCCAAAAATCCGAGTGTCGGTTTTCAGAAAATCACGTCTTTTTATTTTTCTTGACCGCGCGACTCTTTTCTGCTCTGTTTTCAAGCCATTTGCTTGAAAACAATTTTCGTGGCCATTTTTTGCTTGTTCATGGGCCGTCAATTTCTTCGTAAGCCGTTTTTGTTTGATTGTGGTAGTTTTCTGCTCTACGACGACGGGTTTTAACACAATTTTACTTCGCATTTTCTGTCTTCATTCAACCTGTGTGGCGTTTTCCTCCTGCAACGTGGCTCAAACAACAATCTCTGCATTTCTTGCTCACCTACAAGCTCTCTACAAAACACACGACACCCTAGACGCAAAATTATTCGCGTTTTTCTACTACGACTTAGGGTCTGAATCACGAGTTTCATTTATTTGGCCGCTCTAGCACCAACACAACCTAGGGTTTCGGTTTTGAAGTTTTTCTTGTTTGCCGAATCAGGGCATTTATGCACTAGACCCAAGGTTCTTGTTTTTGTTATTATCTACCGGCTAGGGTTTCAAATAAACCCTCTGTTTTCAAGCCAACTAGGGTTTTTACAAACTTCTCTGTTTTTTTCTGGTTGGATTAAAAGTTCACCTACAGATTCTTTGTGGGGTTTTCGAGACAATTTCTGGGTCTTCGTAAGAATTTTCTGGGTATTCAGAAAATTTTATGGGTTTTTCAACGAACTTTGCCTCAACATTTCTACTCAATGCATTGGGATTAGTGCAACAAATTTTAAATTTGAAGCATTTTCTCTTTGTTCTCAATGCCTTGGGAAGCGTGCAGAATGGCATCTCTGACAAATTATGCTTGAAAGCAATTAGAAATTCAATGGAAAAAATTACAACACTTGGAAGCAGTGAATGTTTACAATCTTTGAATATCGTTCCCTCGATCAGGTCATTTTCGGGAACTCAACTCATCCCACTGTAGCTGGAAAGGATCAGGACAAATGGGATGAGCGCAACCGGGAAGCCATCATGCTCATCAAACTCTCAGTCACAGATGAGCAGCTACCTCAGGTACCGTCTAGAAAAACTGCTAAGGAAATCTAGGATCATTTGAAGGACCTTCATGAAACCTCTAACAAGAGCATAGCGTTCTTTCTCAAGAACATGCTCTTTTCCATCATGATGGATGAGAAAATGTCCTTACAAGAACATCTGAAAAACATTAAGGACATTCGTGAGTTGGAGGCAATTGGTCGAACAATGGAAGAAGAGGACATGGTCGTCATTACTTTGAAGACTTTGCCAAAATCTTATGAGCATTTCATTGAAAGACTAAAAATTACTTCCACAAATGTTGATTTGAAATTTCCCAATCTCTGTAAAAGGCTCTTGCAGTAGGATCGATGGAGACAGCAATTTGGGAGTAGTGCCAGTTCGTCCTCCACAAAGCAAGCATTCTCTGCCAAATCTTTTGCTAAGAACAAAGGGAAAACGCAATATTCTCAGCCGAAAGGCTCTGGCTCCTCACAATCTTCTCAGGACAGCAAGAAGAAAAAGAACGTTCAGTGTAATTATTGTCATAAGTATGGTCACATCAATCGGGTTCGATTGGCTTTTGAACAAAAGAAGCAGGGAAGATCTCAACAAAAGGCAAATGTCGCAAAGCGCTTTGAGCAGAAAGAATCTGCATTCTATGCTTTCATGGTCAAGAGAACTGCAAATCCAGTAAAATCTTCTGCCTGGTATATTGATTCGGGGCTTCTCAACATTTTACTCATCATCGAGATTGGTTCACCAAATATGAACCATTCACTGATTTAGTGATCTTTGGAGAAGGCGAAGTGTATATAGTTGCCAATAAGGGCAATGTTCAAATTCACTCTGAAGGGAGAAATCTAATATTTCTCAATGTCTATTATGTTCCAAGCATGGAACATAATCTTCTCTCCGTTAGCCAGATCATGCGGCATTCTCCCCAGTTGGATGTTGTTTTCAGTTCGTCCACCTACAGCAATGTTGACAGGGAGACTCATACTACAATCGCTATGCGACTTGAGGATCATGGTTTATATAGACTTGCTAATTCTCGAATGGTGATTCTTGGCAAACCTCCAAGGTACTTCAATTGGTTCACGCTGATGTATGTGGAAAAATGAATTGTGAACGGTAAAACATTCATCACATTAACAGAAAAAGAGGTTACGATATAAAGAAATTACTAGTTACTGTACAAATTAATGAAGTCACCTACTTCAACTATGTAAAGATTTAAAGAAATTTAACCTAACTAAAATAAAATAAAATATTGACCATTAACTACACAAATGAGATATGAGATATTATTCTAACACCCTCCCTTAATGGTCAATCTGTCAACAACACCAAGTTGCCCCTTGAATTTGACAAACTTATCCAGGCTCAGGGACTTGGTTAGAATATCTGCATTCTAATCCGCTATTGGAACGTACTCGAGTTGAACTGATCCGTCTTCTACCAGCTTGCGGATGTAGTGACAATGAAGCTCGACATGCTTGATATGTTCATGGAAGACTGGATTTTTGGCCAGATTGAGCACCCCTTGATTATCAGCGTACAAGGGAGAAGGTCCTGCTTGTGACATTTGCATGTCAAAAAGCATCCTGCGGATCCAAACTGCCTCACATGTTGCCTTAACTATTCCTCGATACTCTGCTTTTGTCGAGGAAAGAGCAACTGCCTGCTGCTTCTTGCTGGTCCATGTTAGAGCACCTATACCCAAACTGAATACATACCCAAAAGTGGATTTTTTTGTCATCCACTGAACCTGCCCAATCAAAATCTATATAACCAACCAGCTTTGGATCCTTGCATCTACAATACAGAATGTCATAATCGGAAGTGCCCTTAACATTGTTGAAAAACAAGGTGAAGAAAGCTTGCAATATGAACTTAAATTTGTGAATGCAAATCTGAAATATGTAGATTAACCTTAGCCTTAGTGTGAAGAAAAAATGAGAGAGAGAGATAGAACAATATAACACATGCAACAACAGATTTACGTGGAGAAACCCCGAAAGGAAAAAACTCCACCACTGAAAGAGAGGCAAGTATATTACTGATAATCTTCAATATTACATGCAGCAATAGACTTCTCTTATCATTCCCTGTAAATCCAGCAACACCCTGTTACCCTGCAAAACTGAATTCTTAATAACACTAGCTCAAGGCCCCAATTAATAGAGATTTGTGAGGATGAAAACCACCATGGTTTCACCAAACAATAGGCAGCAATACCACCTAGAAAAACCCACGCCTCCCTCCTTGAAATGGTCAAAAATACCAAAAATAGCCTCTTACGGATGCTCTTACAGCTGTCATAAGGCATCTTTTATGCATGGGCACCTGGAGTCTAAAAATAGCATATTCTGTCATAGGGAATCTGTCACACTGTCATAGCATCTTATGACAACTTGCATGCATGTAGATGCTCTTACAACACTATTTACGACCCACAACCTTATTTTAGAAGATTCAATTGGGACGCCTAGCCTAATTTGTCCTTTTTCCATAGGGATAGCGGTATGATAACCTTGCACATTTACATGGTCTCTTTTTCTGCTTGTTGGTCAAACAGTTTCACCTCTTATGGGTAAATGTACAAAACACTTTAGGAGAATAATAAAATAAAGGATTTACAAGGTTGATGACACCTAAATCCTAACATTCTCCCACTTGACATCATACATTGTAAATTACAGCCATAGAGATACAATTACATAGAATTAAGTACAGTGATCAAGGCCCATCGCCTTTCTGCACCAAGAGAACTTTTCTGTGGTGACTGGCTTCGTAAGAGAATCTGCAACATTATCCAAAGTGTCAACTTTTTCAATCAAGACTTGACCATTCTCAATCATTTCTCACACAAAGTGATGCTGAACATCAACATGCTTAGTACGAGCATGATACATAGGATTTTTAGCCAAACATATGGCACTCTGACTATCACATCCAATCCTCACTATCCACGCAATCAAAACCAATACCATTACCAAGTCTGCAACAAAACTACCATCACTTAGAGGCATGTGCTTGTATACTCGCTGAGTGGTGAATAAAAACGAAGCGTAGGTTGTCTTTTACTCATTCAACTCACTGCACCTCCAAACAAAGTAAAAACATAACCACTAGTGGACCTTTGATTATCCAAGTTAAACCTACCCAATCTATATCAAAAAAACCATGTATGTCCAATGACTTATCCACATTTTTAGTACCATGATAAACCAAACAGTGATCAAAAGTGCCTCACAAATATCTAAATACCCTTTTAACAAAATTCCAATGTTCTTTACCGGGGTTAGACATAAACCTACTTTGAACTCCCACTGCTTGGGCTATATCTAGTCTAGTACAAACCATTGCATACATTAAACTACTGACAGTACTAGCATAAGGAACTTTAGACATTTCATCAATATCATCATCCAATTTAGGACATGTCTAAACTCAACTTAGTACCAATAGGTAATGGAATATTTACTAGTTTACAGTCCTGCATATTAAACCTTTGCAAAATAGTGTTAACATACTTGCTCTGACTTAACCAAAGCTTTTTGTGAATCCGATCCCTAATGATTTCCATCCCAAGAATATATTTAGCAGCCCCTAAATCTTTCTTATCAAATGTGCCAGAAAGCTGAGTTTTAAGTTCCCTAATCATTGGCTTATTGTTACCAATGAAC
>VDFB02077879.1:0-40437 GCA_007258455.2 Sequoia sempervirens
ATAAGGTTGGATGTTTGAGTTTTTATAAATGGAATCCAAATGAAGAATGCTCTAATTGACTTGGGAGCAACAATAAATGTGATGACTAAGGATATCCTGCAACAACTAAATGTTGCAAACATGAGACCTACTCCTACTATCCTACAACTTGCTGATAGTTCCACTGTCAAACCAGATGGTATAGTAGAAGACCTTGTGGTAACTCTAGACTCTTGGGAGTACCCAACAAATTTCATGATCCTTTGTCCTAAAGCTACACTAGGAGGGTATCCCATTATTCTAGGAAGGTCGTGGTTAGCAACAACAGATGCTTACATTGGATGTCAGTCAGGGGACATGACTATTGCTGATGGGAAAAGCACCAAAAATTTTGTTATCTACCCTCTTGCTCAACCATCCCATGATATGGATAACACCATATGGCCACATGTTGGAGAAGAGGTCAAGGAAGTCAATTCAGTGGCACAACTCATGATGATAAGGAAAATTCCATTCATGCAGCTTCAGGAAGAAGATGAAGTGTTGTCCCACATAATTCAGAACCATTGTGAGGTGCATGAAGAGTCATCCACTCATGAATTTGGCTCTGCAGGTCTGGTAAAGACACTTATGCCTGCTCTTCCTGCAACTAAACTTCCTCTAGCAACTGATATGATTCATACATTGCTGCCGCATGAACTAAAAATGCCAAGTATTAGTGAAACAACTATGATTAAGTTAACCACACAAGTGCAAGTTTCATAAGGAAAACATCTGAATATTAACAAAAAGTTGAGTCAAGAGCAACAATTGTCCCTGACAAACTTGTCAAAGACCCATCAACATGCATTTGCATGGGACTACCATGACATGAGAGGATTGGATCCCAAGCTCTATACTCACAAGATATATATCAGAGATGACTACACACCAATAAGGAAACCACAAAGGAGAATCAACCTTGCATTGAGGAAGATTGTAAAAGGGGAATTACAAAAATTATTGGATGAATGATTTATCTACCCTATCTCAAACAGCCAGTGGGTGTCCCCATTAGTGATTGTGCCTAAAAAGGGAGGTAAATGGAGAGTTTGTGTTGATTACAAAGAACTAAACTCTACCACAAAAAAGGATCATTTTCCCCTTCCTTTCATAGACCAAGTATTGGATTCACTTCCAGGTAAGCAATATTTTTCTTTTCTAGATGGATTCAATGGTTATAATTAGATACAGATTGCACCTAAGGGTTAAGAGAATACCACCTTTACCTGTCAATGGGGAACTTACGCCTACTCAGTCCTTCCATTTGGTTTGTGTAATGCACCTGCAACTTTTCAAAGGGTAGTCATTAATATATTTTTAGATATCTCACATGATTGTATGGAGATTTATATGGATGATTTTACTACCTATGGTGCTAACTTTGCAGAAGCATTATAAAATCGAAGGTTTTATAGAAATGTGAAGACCATAATTTGTCCTTGAATAGTGAGAAATGCTTCATGATGATACAGGAAGGAGTAGTCCTTGGGCATTACATCTCTTAAAAAGGACTTCAAGTAGACCTAACCAAGATTGAAGTGATTACCAATCTGCCTATTCCTACAAAGCAAAAGGATGTTAGAAGTTTCTTGGGACATGCAAGGTACTATAGGCATTTCATCAAAGATTTCAGTAAAATGGCAACACCACTGTACAATCTCATAACCAAAGATGTTGAGTTCAGTGGACACAGGATTGTGACAAAGCATTCTTTTATTTGAAAGAAAATTTTACCCATGCTCCTGTACTCAAAGGCCCTAATTGGGAGCTTCCTTTTCATATTCATACAGATGCATCTGATTATGCTATATGAGTTGTATTGGGACAGAAAGAAGGAGCAATTGAGAATGCAATCTACTTTATCAACAAAATCCTACAAGGGGCTGAATTTAATTACACAATGATAGAGAAGGAGATGTTGGCAGTCATCTATGCCCTTAACAAATTCAGACACTACATAACAAGATATCAGATCTTTATTCATACTCACCATGCAACCATAAGATACCTCATGAATAAGCCCTTGATTTTAGGTATGCTAGCAAGGTGGTTGTTGTTGATGTAGGAATTTGACATCACCATTGTTGACAAGTTGGGAAAGGAAAATATTGTAGCTGATTTCCTTTCCAGATTGACTACATCAAAAGACACTCAAGTCATTGATGACTCTTTGCTTGATGAACATTTGTTTTCCATTAGTGTGCACACACCTTGGTATGCTGATATAGCCAATTATCTAGTTATAGGGAGAGTTCCTCCTCATTTCTCTCCAAAAGAGAGAAGGGTACTCATTGAGAAAACGTTTCCTTTCTCATGGATTGCAGGATGTTTATTCTACACTGGACTAGATCATGTCATGAGGAGATGTGTAAGGGAAGATGAAATATATGATATACTGCATGCATGTCACAATGAACCCTATGGAGGGAATTTTGCAGCCAAGAGGACAACAATGAAGATTCTTAACACATGATATTACTGGCCCACACTTCATAAGGATGCAGGCAAGCATACTAGGAAGTGTGATAGATGTCAAAGGATGGGCCGACTAACTAAATCTAATGAGATTCCTCTTTACCCCCAGGTATTCATCACTCCATTTGATAAATGAGGACTTGATTTTGTAGGTCCCATTGATCCTCCATCAAATGGCAAGTCCTACATATTGGTTTGCACTGACTATGTGACCAAGTGGGTTGAGGTTAAAGCTACGAAACATACTATAGATAATAAGGTTGCAAAATTTCTTTATGAGGAAATCTTCACTTGTTATGGGGTCCCAAGGGAGATAGTGATTGATCAAGGGGCTCAGTTTACATCAACCCTTGTCATAGCATTGGTTAATGAATATAATGTGAGGCACATGAAATCTACCCCTACCACCCTCAGACCAATGGCCAGCCTGAGGTGACCAATAGGGAAATTGAGGCAATTCTGACCAAAACAGTGGCTATTCACAGGAAAGACTTGGCAAATAGGTTGCCCAAAATTGTCTGGGCTTATAGGACCACTTGGAGAACAACCACAAGTTTCACAACTTTTGAATTACTGTATGGGAAGAAAGTTATGATGCCTATTGAGTTTGAGCATAAAAATCTTAGGACTGCTCTAGATCTTGGGATAGACATATCCGAGGCACAAAAGGAAAAAATCATGCAACTAAATGCTTTGGATGAGATGAGAAATTCATCCCTTCATCATACTAAGATAGTGCAAAATCAGAGGGCTAAATGGCATGACAAATACATAAAGGAAAAGTAGTTCCAACCATGTGACTGGGCACTCCTTTATGAATCCAGATATCAAAATAATGCAAGAAAGCTGTAGACAAGGTGGTTGGGACCATATGAAGTTGCAGAAGTCTTCCCCAACAGTGTTGTACAACTCACAACCATTGACCCTGTTAGATTCAAACTCTTGGTCAACGGTCACCGTTTAAGGTTGTATCATAAACTAGCTTCCAAGGAAGAATTCATGCATCAATTTATTCAACACCAAACCTTTGAACTTCCTACAGCTAAAGGAAGCAGACCTAGTGTCCCTCCTTCTAACTAATCTAGGTACACATGTAATCACTTCTTAATAAATATTTCCACTTTTGTGGGAATCGACTTCTTCACCAATAAATTCATCCGCCCATCCATCTCCATATTCTCTCTCTTCCATAACTCCACCATCACTTCACTTCGCCATCACTTCATTCCATCATGACTACATTAATTTCTCAACTATACTTTTAAAGGTAACCGGTACTTTCTCCACATTCCTTGCAAAATATACTCCAAAATTTCAGGTATGTGCGTGACAATTTGTTATATCTTAATTATCTTTAGTGCATTTATTTAATTATTGTAAATTAATGTTGATATTTCACATAGCATATAATTGTACCCTGCCCTGTCAAATCATAATTACCACCCATCCTATGTAGACACATGCTCTAATTTAGGTTGGGGGGAGTGTCAACTCAAAAGTCCACGTGTCATCCATGTCAACAAATTTGAAATAAGCCAATTTGAATGATAGAGTGAAATGATGGCTTGCCTGTGTGAAAGGACACTGAACTGCCACCATTTTTCTTAATGATACCCTTCATTTATGATTCCTTATTGCCTTAGTCACAATTTTAAACGTCACCAAAAAGGTAAAATTGGAGAGTTACATGACATTGGCGTTAGCACTACAGAGGAGTTGCAGGAAAAAGAAGAAATTGGGTTTTCAAAGAAAGATTATAGGAAAGGGAATTTTGCATAAGTGCTTGTTTAATTGTAGGTAGTTGAAATAATGGGAGGCCAGCTAATTAGGAATGAACCCATGGTTCATGATGTGGTAATGCAGGATGCACTTTCTCTAGCTGAGTTCAAGAATTGTGGATGGCTGGATTATTTCCTGAAACTTGACAGCTACAATGAGGACATTGCGCTAGAATTTGCACAAACACTCTCTGAGGGAAGGCAATGGTAAAAGCATTAGAGGTGATCGCTACTAAGGAGAGAATTATAGAGGGAATGGGTTTACCTTCCGATTGAGAGCCATACTTTGCTACTAGAGATGCAAGGTCAGCCAGGGCTGAATTTACTGAACCCAGTGACTCTCCATTGGTTTTAGATAAGCAAGGTATAGAGAGAACTTCTCTACCAAAGCCATGGAAATAAGTAGTCATCCACATTGTCAAGTATATTACTTGTGAGGGCCACCAGTCATGCCTCCACTCTACGCATTTTAAGCTCCTGAACCATATGAGACATGGAAGAAGAATGAACATGCCCAATGTGTTGTATAACCTCCTTACAATCATGGTGGCTAAAACGCAAAAAGGTAGGGATAATTTTGTCTCTCACCATTGTTTGATAAAATTATTAGTAGAGAAATCTTTGCAAGAGGTATCTAATATGACATGGGAGGAATTTTTAAACATTAATTAGTTTAGACCAGAAAATGTGTGGCCTAGAGGTCAACCTCAACCTCGTAGGGTTAGTGGGGAAGTGAGGGTTGCTGAAACCACTCCTGGAGCTTCCACCTCTAGTGCAAACCCTAGCATAAACCTTCCTGCAACCGAACAAGCTATAGAAATTGGTTCTTTTGAGTCAGAATATTCAGATGAGGAAAGTTCATCCTCAAATCCTGATGTTAATGCTCTTCCCAAAACCCCAATTCGAACTAGGGCTGCCCTTAGGATAGAGGAGGCACAAATGAGAGAGGCAGAGATGAGAAAGGGGAAGGCCAAGAAGAAAATGACATAAAAAGCAACACTAAGCCCTAGAAAATAGAAGGTTGATGACAATGTTCCTCCTATAGCCAAAGAAAAACATAAAATCCCTCCTAAGAAATCAAAGCCAGCTAGGCCAGCCACTGATATACCTCCAAAGAGAAGCCCTAGGCTTAGAAAAACATCTAGGGAAGAAAAAAAAGCCCCAATGGGGTAGGTAAATGTTGAAGAAAAAGATATTTTTGAAGAACAAGCAAATATAAGATTAGCAGAGCTTGCTGCTATTGCAGAACAAGTTGAGAATCAAGAGAAAGATGAGGATCAAGAACCCCTGTAGCCAGAGTAGGATGAACAACCAGACTCACTGCAACTGGTGTTATTTGAACAACAAGAATCAGTGCAAAGGAAGATTTTGATAGGAACACATAAACCTCCTGCCTTTTCATGGAATGATGAAGCTTTGAACCTATGGAGTGAGATGCAAAGAAAAGAGGAGGAATGGAAAAAGGAAAAATGCAAGCTATAGGATGAGATTAAAAAGAAAAATACAAAAATTGAAGAAAAGAATGCATGAATTGTTGCCTTGAAGGAAAAGGTGGATAATGTGGTAGCTTTAGTACCTCAAATGTTGGCATGCAAAACTCCTCCAAGAGTGTATGCCCTGCATTTGAAGGAGTGAAATATTTCCTTTAAACTATCAAGGATTATTTTAGGTTTGAGCCCTTCTCTTGACACTCCTCATGAATTTTTCAAGGCCTATCCATTTTCCCTACTTGAAGTTTAAAATATGTAGTGTGAACTATACCTGCATAATTATGTTGTGACTAATGATCATGATTGGAATCTCTTACTGTATATTGGAGATCTCCATTTAAGGGCATTTATGTCTTGGATTCATAATGAAATTAGTTGGGGGCAACAGTTTAGAACTTACAGGGAAAGAGAATTTCATACTCCCTTGCCCCTCAGGGTTGAATCTAGTAACCCTACAAAAATTTACCAAACGTGGCACAAGATTCTTTATCGCCCAAGCTACAAGAATAGGATCATGCCTGTTAGAGAAGAGGCCTACAAAGAATATGAGAAGGTAGCTAAAACTACAAGGAAATCGGTAATGGGGTACTTATCACAAAGGTGGAACAGTTTTCCAGATGAGTTGAAACAAGCTGAACCCCACTTTTTGCAAAATTATGTTGCAGTATGCAAACAAGTTGACAAATACATACAGATTGGAAGGATGAAGCAGTAATATTGGCTTCCATTAACATTTCAACCACCTACTCTATTGTGGCCTATGCCAGATTACAAGTTTTATCGGTATGACATAGTTGTAGAAAGGGAAAGATGGAACATATTGGAGAAAAAGCAAGGATTCTACTGGGATCCCAATTCAAACACTACAGAGACCGATGTGAGACAGTTGGTAGTTGGTGACTTTAGGGCATTGACTAGGCAAAAGAATAGTGCTCCCTTTGTTGGAGGACCAACAAAACATTAGGTTGGGAGGGAATGATGAGTCCAATTAATGGCTCAATTTTGATAGGGTTTATTATATATTTGTTGTTGTTACCATAGACTTTGGCACTTGGTTGTTGACATTTTCCTTGTTATTTCCTTAAAACCATAAACCTTAACGATAAGTTTATCCTTGTGACTTTTAATAACATTAACATGGTATGTGAGTTATCTATGTTAATTTTACATGTGGTTGAATGGATGTTACTTTAAGGTAATTATAGATATGCAATTGTTTGGGCATGCTAATGTCATTATGCAGGTTTACACTAAGATGTTGATGTCAACAAAGCTTGCCAAGTGGAAGGAACTCCTGCCAGCTAGTTGGTTTCCAAGAAATTTAAGAAGATGATCATTAAGAGGTCAAAGGAGGGAAAATTTCCAATGGAGGGAATTCCTAATTCGAATAAAAGATTGTAACTACCTTTTAATGTTCATATTTGTTTGTTGAGAAAATATAGGGAGTGTGTTGTGCTAGATTCTCATTTAGCAAGTCTACTTTGACCAAATTTGGCGCATGCATAACTTCCTCCCTCTTTTTCTATGCTTTCAATAAGTGGCATCGTCCTATTTTGATGGAGTCGATTACCTAGGTAGTTAGGGTTGATTAGTAGTTTTTCTCTCTATAAATAATGGTCAAATGCCCCATTTCATAAGGTTGGATGTTCTGAGATTGTAATTGCATTTTCCTATTGTAGTAATATAGTCATATTGTTGAGATGTTGTAATCATGTTTTCAAGAAATAATATGATATTCAGAGTTGCTGCAATTGAGTTAGCTTAAGGGAGACTCACTCAAGGGGTCCCACTTGGTGAGAATTCCACCTATTTAGTTTAAAAGTTATTTTATGTTCAGTAATTAGTTTAGTTTCAGCAACTATCTATTCCTGCAGCCACTAAAATTTTGTTCTGTGACTGTTCCTGTAGCCAAGGCAGACATAGTAGTTTCCTATCTGTTTGCTGAGATTTCCATTTCTATCTTTCATTTCTAGTCCAGTTGTTGATACTTATTGTAGTTGTTGATGTATGCTCAGTGCTTATGTCGATTTCTTTACAACATTTCATTTCTAGTATTATTTTTTTCCTAGTTTATGGATGACTACAGTGGAGTCCTAGTGCACATATAGTGCTAACCCATTTCAAGTTTATGTCCCTGGGTTGACAATGAAATGCACCTTCATGATGAGTAAGATAGCTACTTAGTACAGATGTCCAATCTCTAAGTCACAACTCTAAGGGATTAGTTATTAAACCATTAGAGGAGGCCAATAATCAAATGTGCAAAAAAAGAAGAATACCTGAATTTAAAAGTAGTGCCATAAATTTTCAATTGATCTAACATCTTTTTAGCTATTACATCAACAAAATCAAAATATTTTTGGCTTTTATCCCTCCTAAGCATGAAAGCCAAGCCCATCTGGAAAGCATAAACCCTTTTATCATCATTAAAGCCATAGATACATGCCAACATTGCGAAAATGACCTATACATCTGGTTTGAACTTTCTACATACTAGAGGGAAGAGGAGTTGTTTTCCTTTCGGCTTCTCTTTTGTTTCATCCTCATAAAAATTCAACTATATGGTTTTGGTCTTCTAGAACTCTTCCATCATTCTATGCTCGAATCTTTCGACACCCCAGTTTACAGGGATACACAACATATCTCCGATGGCCACTACACTAATTGTAACAATTAACCTGCCACCAATTATAACCCCTACTTTGTTTTTTGATATTTTTTTTTATGTTTTATGACTATTTTTGGGAAAAAGGACTTCAGAAGCTAAATGAGTAGGCCTTGAAGGTCTTAGAGACAAATAGACTAGCTTGCAGCTAGAGGATGAAAACATAGTGTGCAAATGTCCTTGCAATGCATTGTGGTATCGTACAGACCAAAAAAAGAGTCAGTCTATCAAAATACACAAGACCTACTATCAACTTAGAAGCTGAAGTTTGACAATTTGACTAAACTAACAAAATGTTGGAAATAAAGAAAAGTACAACAAGAAGTTCATACTAGATAAATATGTAATCAAACTAATGAAATGAAGTGATGAAAGACAAAAGGAAGAAGTGAACTCACAAATGGTCGAACACTATGAAGGCTCCCATAAAGCTCCACATGAACAACTTGCACACATAGAAACAATGAAAATTGTTGGGGTTGTTTCAAGGCTTGCCTTGGTCAAACCCCCGTTTTGGTGCTTCCACCTCCATGGACAACCAAAGAGACAACAAGATAGAGAAATAGATAGTAGACAATGTAGTTCATGACAATATAAAGAAAGAGGGCATGTAAGATATCAATATACTACTAAATAAATACAATAATGCCAATAAGAAAGTGTTACCCCCCCTCCAACAAGCTTGAGAAGTCGAAAGAGAGTGCAACACCAAGACAAAGATGTGAGAGCCATGAATGTGCAAGGAGATTGAACAACAATGGTGTAGATGTGATGTAGAGAGCAAAAATGCAAGAGTGAAAGGTGTAGAACGAAAGAGTGAAGTTGCAAGAATGAAGTTGAATGAGAGATTGAGAGAATTAATGAATGAGAAGGAAGAAGGAAAGCTTGAATAAAGAATTGCATGCAAGAGGGTCATTTTTGGGTGTGTTTGCGACTGTAGAGGCATTACACTTTGCGGGCAAGTGAAAGTGTAACGTCCCAACAACCACAGGATCAAGAATCTTATCAAGATGTTGGTGCGACACACAAACATTTGTACGTCATGAAAATGTCCTCGAAAAAATTCCTTTAACAACTGAAAGCAATGGGGTCAAGAACAAAAATGAAGGTGAGAAAGAGGGGGATTAGTCTTATGGTCTTTATTAGGCTAAAGTAAGGGTTATGTAATGTGAAATTGCATTAGAGGTGTAATTTTATGATATTATAGTTGTATTATTCCTCTTGGTTCTACTTCTTAGGTTTCTAGTTTTGAATGCTACTCATCATATTGACATTCCTAATTTTATGAGGCAAATGAGTGTGGATGTCGCTACTTCTACTTCACGGTCTTCCTTTAAAGGTACGTGAAAGGCAAACCCAGAGGACCTTATACCTTGCAATAAGGCTCATTGTTTGAATGGATCTTTGCATGTTAACTTTCACAACATTAATAATGGTAGAGCTATGTGTTATATTAGTAATACAATGCATGGTTTTATGGTAGATATTACAAAATTTATTAGTTATGGGAAACAATTATATCCAAGAGATTTGGATTGATTAATTAAATTTGATGTATTTAACCACTACTATCTGCAAACACTGAAAAATGTCCCATGTGTGTGAGCAACATTTTATCACTAATTCACCTTTGCCCTTGTATAATTAAATAATTTTAATTATTTAATTATTTTCCAATGTCATTTTCTTCTTTTAATTAAATAATTTTAAATAATTTAATTAATTCAATTTATCCCTTTTCCTCCTTTGATTAATTTAAATAAATATCAATTTTATTTAAATTACGTCACTAATTTACCTTTTTCTATCCATAATTGAGCCCTATTCTTCATTTGTCCTATAACCACTTTCTTTGATATTTTGTTGTCACTATCACTAGGCTTATTTTGCATACTACAAATCTGAGGGAAAACAAGTATATAAAGCAAAATGGAGAAGAGAAATGAAGGTGATTCAATCATGACATAGGAATTATGGTAATAGTGCTTTATTGTTTATGTTTTTATGTTCATTTGTACGTCATTGTTGGATTAGGGTCTTGAGGGCTTGAGTTTAATGTATTTGGTGGTTGTTACTATTGATTCATGCCTTTTACCTTGATTTTACCCTATTCTACACTATAGAATATATATTGGAGAACTCCAACAATCAACTTTTTATGACAAAAATAAAAGATGGTCATAGACAATGAATATGAGATTTTGAATTCCATTAATATCAACATAGGAGATCTTGGGGACATTCATCATAGTTTGAGATCTTTTATGTAGGTTATGAGGAACTTGATTTGTTAAGTGCACCATTGACTTTATCACATGAATCAATACCAAAACAATGTTGACTGCGATCATGATTTGAGACCCAAAGTCATAATTCTTAGGCTCTCTTGTCTTATATTTCTTTGTTATTGATTCCTCACCTCTAATGTCTATATATTTGATCTTTGACCCACTACTCTTTGAATAATATTTTTTTAATTTACTCAAAAGAATAAAAAGAAAGAAGCTTCCCTTATAATTAAATTTCTACAAAATATCATAAAATTTTGAAAATTACATTATTTAAAGAAAAAGGTATTGAATAATGATTCTTGCACACTTGATAAGTATTGTCAAGGACACGTGATGGTGTAACCAAAATGGGCTAAATTAGACTTAAACATTAAGAAACCAAGAGAAGAAAAAGAGAAATAACAAATTCTCCATGAATGAAGAGGAACTTGTACCATGTGATAGAAATCAATTCCAAGTGAATCACTATCTTTGAAAGCATCAAAATTGATTGGCTAAAATTTAAAGGCACCCGCATAGAATTTGCAATAAAGGCAAATGGAATTTGGGAACCATGTTGGTTTGCATTTTAGTATCTCTTTCCTTTTCATTTGTATTATAAAGTATATAATATTTCAATTTGCACTTTAGAATGTCCTTTTCTATCCAAATAGATATTTATTATTTGTGGTTTATAATTTCTTTATTTAATTAGTGTTGGGTAAGTAGCCTTTGGTTTTTTATTTGGGTTATGGTTAGTTTGTGATGCAAATAGAGTAGAATGTTTATATGTTAATGCTGAATAATTATGTTATTTTTTTATTTGAGATAGTATTTTTTATGTAAGAAAATATTTTGATATATACATATTAATAAATGATATAGTTTTAAATAAATTTAAATTTATTTTCTTAGTATATATATATATATATATATATATATAGATGTGTGTGTGCATATATAGATATATGTGTAGTCTCCATCTTATCTGTATGTATACATATTTCAATATATTTACTTACTGTCGATATTTACTACACTTAATCATATCAGTATTTTTATATAGTAATTGTCCATCTAGATATTATAGTTTACTTGCTTAGGATCATTTTTCTAGTCACAAATTTGACCCTTGTATTTCTAAAATTCAATTTCAAATCTTTACATATTAGCCCCCTTTAGTTTGCTTACCCTAGGCCAACCAAGTACACATTTTTTGAAATTAAATGCTATTTGCTATTATTTAAAGACTTTAATTATCTTTCATTTTGTGTCATCTCAAATCAACAAGTCTTCTCTCATCCTAGAAAATTAAAGGAGTAATCAAAGGTGAAACATTTGGATATGGTACACTAAAAGGAGTAACAAATTTGTATACATCATTCTAGGGCCCTTGCCTCATGTCTTCAATATATTAACACATTTCCAAGCACTAACCTGTGAGAACACGTATCCTTATGACATAGTGACAACCCTTCCAAGGTCTTTTAAAATACTATCAATCATCAAATATAAAAGAAGAGCAACGTAGGTATAGGTCAATTGAAGGAGCAACATAACATAAGTATATGTCCTTTATGGTCAAATTCAAACATTAAAGATGAATCTATGGGTGTTGACTTGACTTGAACCTAAAAACTTGATCTTATATAGAGCACAAGTTTAGCATAATCTATCCAAGGAACTTTAATAAATATAGAGATCACACTTCTTAAAACAAATACAATTAAATTTCAAAATTTTCTTTGATGACTAGCATTATTTCCTCAACAAATTAAACACATTTATTTTCTTATTTAGTATCTATATTTTTGTGGTTAACTACAAAATACAGTAGCCTACAAATAGCAACCTATCAAATCTATGTTAATTATGCTTATGTATATAAATTCTATAACATTAGCTTATAACACCATTAATAAAGTTTATTTTCCTTTGTGTGTGTGTATGCGTGTGTTGTGTGTGAACATATACAATACACGCACATAAACACACACATCAAACAATATTTTATATAATAATTATAAATTATAAATTCTTATTGTAAACACAAAAATATATTGAAATCAAATCTCACACACACATAAAAATAAAAAAAATTGTGTAACAATTATTTATAATTGTTTTTACTTAATCATATATTAAATAAATAATATGATTTTGATGAGAACCTTATAAAATATTATAATTTATGTAAATCAAACATGTACATAATGAATTTAAATAAAATTTCTAAAAAACCAAAAAGGTAGTATCATTTTGCTTGGTTTATTTAGGTTGATAATAAGGGCCAATAATAGTTCTTGAAAAATAGATTATCGTTAATATGGTGTATGAAGGATGGTTGAAAAGATAGGAAGAGTTTTTGAAAGGTAGGTAGTGATTTATTTTATACATGTGAATTACATTATCATTATGATTTATGAAGGACGTTTGAAAAGATGGAAAGAGTTTTGAAGAGTGGGTAGTGATTTATTTTATACATGTAAAGTAGAAGGTATATTGATCTTTTATTGTGATGTTTATTATCAATTTTCGTTGCATTTTAAATAGGGATTTTGACATACACACAGTCTTATTAAAAATGTAATGTATATAATGCATTCTCAATAGTTTCATATAGTAATAAAGAAAATGAAATCAAGAATTTAGATGTTTTTATTTTTATTTTATTTGTAGTTGAGGATAAAGTGAGTTAGGTGAGTTAATTAGAGAGGTGCATTTTCAATCATGATTTATTTTAAGGATGTGAGGATATGCATTTTTGTATAGTTATGGTTGTTAAGTTACAAAAATATCTTATGTTGAAAGACAAATGATATAATAACATTCAAATTATATACATAATTCTTTAACAGTTATCTTTTTATAAGATTCGTTTAAAAAGTAATGGGTTAGGAGAGTAATGAAATTCATCATCAAGCTAACATGTATATATATACCATCGAATCCCTTGAAATTGAAAATAATTTTTGAGCTTGAGATATTGGTTCTCAAATTTATTACAAATCAAGATAATGAATAAATTAAAGTGGTATATTTTATGTGTGAGGGTTGACCATTAGTGGCTCTTGGAATGTCTATGGTATGCAAATAATACTTTTCTATCACTTGATTACATGTGAATAATATATTTGTAAATACATGTAATATATTTGTTTTAAAAAGTATTTCTAATGTATATGATTAATTTAGTTTCTGGTCAATAACAATGCACATTAATATATCTTAATTTTATTTTTTATTGTCAAAAAATAGTAAAATAATAAAATACAAATAACTATCTATTTTAGAGGTTTCATTGGATACACTTCCATTAAAGTATATAGAAAAAATATTATTAATATAAGAATCTTTAAAGTTGTTAGTTAAAACCTTCTAAATATTGAGTTTTTGTAAATACATATGTAATTGGCCCTTTACTTCATTTAAATTACATAGCTTGTAAACATTTTAAATGTGCAAATTCATCTTCTAATTTAATTATCTATTTTTATTGCAAAATAATTAGCAAATATAATAATCAATGTAACATTAATTGACAAGGTACACTTCATACATGTTTTATGTTGAAGGGATGTAGAATACATACATAAGAATTTGCTAGAATATGAGAATATTAAGGAAATCTTATAAAATTTTATTCCTAGTAAAGACACTTAGGTACATTTGGAGATCTCTTGTCAAAAGAAGCATGTTTAGTGGACTCCTCTAATATTATCTTACCTACAAGATGGTCTTAATTTTCTACATAATTCACTGACTCTCAAAGTTGTGAAACCCCAAATCCTAAAAGATAAACTAATCCAAGTGTATGGGATGTCAACACATATGGTCATTAATTCTATTCCATAAAAGGAGAGAGAGTTGGTGGAGTTAAATGTAGGTAGGTAGATGGACAAATAATAACAAGGCCATATATTTTTTGCTAAAAAACCTTATAAAATACTGTTAACATAGATACAGGACCCTTTGGTTTCTATTTTATCTTTGCATATTGAGCTTATCACATTCCACTTTACTTTATTTGTCCTTGAAAAATTGTTATCCCTATAGGCACGAATTGGAAATATGTTGGGCCTTCAAAGTGGTTTAGGAATCACATTAAACACATATCCCCTTTGTCAAAGCTTCACCATCCACCAAGAATATATTAAAAATGTTTCATATTGATTTGACTTGATACTTTGGGCCTTATTGAGAACCACATGCTTATCAAGAACTTGAGACTCATCAAGAACCTTTTATCTTTGTTAGCCTCTAATGGCCTAATGGGAACTCCACCGTTGCTAAGAACCTTTTTAGAGGTATACCTAGGGAACTTAGAACCTTGGAGGTTCTTGGTTCTTAATTGTTGGAGATGTATCACCTACCAGGAACCTCTTTTAAAGGCCCACCAAGAACCTTGGTTTCAATACTTAAGGCATCACAAGGAACTTTGACTATGATAGAACCACAACCTATTGTGAACTAAATAGCTATCAAGAACCAAAGGATTTTTGGGAATTCAATAAAGACTAGGAACCTTTAGAAGGTTATTGGTCCCCAAGTAGACTCTAACAAAACATGAATACCAAGGGAAATAAAGGAGAAATCTCAAACTTAGGTTTTTATGAGTCTTTACATTGTTTGACACTTAGGGAACCCATTTAAATTTTCTCAATTTAGTTATTAGTAAAGCGTGGATAAGGTCAAATTTACAAAAAATTGAGCAAAATGAAGAAAAATGAGACACACCAAGTTGTGGTGCTAATATACAGGATATGGTTAAGAATTGACATCTTGATTAGCTATGGAAGACTCTTGGAGTCTTTGGTTAAGGTGTCAATTAATGACTTGTTATTTTTGACATGTGATCATTGGTTGAGAGGATGGTTTGGCATTATTCTATGGTGGAATCTTGATTGCACATTAGAGTATAGGCATAATACAAATGCTCTTGGGAGAAGGATATATTGTATTCAAGCATGTGATCTCCCAGGAAGAGATGTTAGATCATTAGTTCATGATGTGATCCTAAATTCTATAGTTAGATCTTTGATAATTATTTGTGTAGTTCTCTTGGTATTGAGTACATTGTTCATGCGTTTGGGAGCTTCATGAGAGTGCAATGTTGCATTTGGAGCTTAGCATGAATTGATAGTTTGTAGGTGCTCGACGATACTTGGAGACTTGGGTTAGGTTGGAGTTCTCTTGAGTTTATAGATATTTTTGGAGATGATTAATGTTGATCATCAAAGCTTGCGCTTCTCCAACAACTTTATAGGAAATTCAGCAAGTGGGGGATCAATTTGCGCCTCACTGAATGAACTCCAAGATTTTTATAGAAAGTTGGATCTTCTTTGTGTTTGGGGGAAAAGGGTAGAAATAAATACAAATAAAACATAAAAATGGTGATGCGCCAAAGCTTTTACAACATTTCAAACCTTAACTATTCCTTATAATTGATAGACACAAAATGCTGCAAACCCTTCATTGTTGGGAAGAGAATTAGCAACAAAGGCTAGAGAAAGCACAATGTAGTCTTTCAAATCTCCCTGTGGGAAGCACCCATTAAGGTCCAATTAGACATAAGAAAACTCTAAAGATTAATAGAAATTTACAGAATCTTTCTTCCTTTACAACATAATATGAAAAATGGCAATCCCTTTACAAAAAATGGCAAACCCTTAACAACATGTGAATTAATTATCTGAACTACCAACATAGACTTCTAACACAATATTTTCAATATGAGAAAGAAATTTGGCAAAGGCCATAGCATGTGCAATTTCAAAGATTTCTCCCAAATAGATCAAACTTCTATGATATATAAACTGAAAATAAAGGTCAGATGCCAATCCGATGATAGTTTGAATTAAATCTAACATGTTAGAGAGAACAACAATATTCTGTAAAGAACCTTTTACTTCTAAGAAAATAGAACTCCCTAATAATAGCTATATCCTTCAAAAATATTTTCAAAGCAATAGCTAAAATCTAAAAACAAAACTTCAAAAACTTTTTTAACTTAATGCTACCAACCCCTATTTATAGCCAAAAGAAGAGGACACTACCACAAATATTCTAGAAGTAGAAACTGCCAGATGCTTAAACCTGATAGTTCACAATCCAATCTTAGATCTTGATTAGATCGCAACAATCTTCCCTCATTAAGTCTCAACTACTTCATTAATGGCTTCAAATATTTTAGTGAAGATAACTGTCAGAAAACAATCAAATTTTAACATAGTATGGCAAAAATCTGATCGATCCACCATGGAGGTTGATGATGCCAACTTGAAGTTCTGCCCCAAAAGTAAGATGTTCATTGTGCTCCCTGACAAACTCTACCCAAAAATATCACTTTGAAAAAATACAAACTGCCCAACGCAAATAGATGACATGTCAAGCAAGTGGGCGATCTCAAACTTGTGAGAGTAGTTTTGAAGAAAATCCCCGCTAAGTTGACATGTACCCTGGTTCACGCCCGAAAGGAAAAAAATATGTATATAAAGCCACGCAGCCACCATGTGGTGCATTGTGCACCTTTATGTAAGATTAGTCTTTGTCCTTTGGGTGCAGATTCATCCCAAAGTAGAAAAGAGTAAGGGCCAAAAACCAAAGAAAAGTTAAAAGGAAAAATTGCTTTATAGTTTTGGTGACTCACAGGGGGCCTTCCCTTATGGAGGCATGAACCTAGACCTTTGATAATTCCTAGAGTTTGAGGAAGGCGAAGTGTTGGACCTCCCAATCCAAATCAGTGGGTTGGATGAGGGTGCGTAAAATCTCATATGCTTGATCCAAATTGAGGAGTTCCTTAAAGGAAACCCCTCCCCACCTTGATGAAATAACTCCGATGTGGTAATAAAGTTGAAAAGGGGAAGGATTTCTCTCTCGATTACCTCAACAATGGGTGATGGGCTTAGACCTGGGAGTATTGTGGAAGTCTATATTTTGAGTCTGATTGCATCTGTGATATGCTCGATTGATAACACTCCTCCATCTGATGAGAAAAGAGCAGATAATCCAAATTCGAGCATAATTTTGAACTCCTCCTTGATCTCATTGACTTCCTATTTAACACTGCCTGGAAAGCTTTACTTTTTGACGTGACTTTGTGGTAGTTTATGAATTCACTTACTTTCCTCGAGGCTTCCCTTCATTCAGGAATTTGGCATCTCTTAAAGCTTCTTCTCTTGCCTTACACAACTTGGAGATCAGGCTGTCTAATTCCTCAACTCGAGGAGCGTATATATGGAGAATTTGGTCAACCGCTAGACCAACCTTCTTGTTTAACTCTCGAGCATCCCTCAAAAATTGCAAGATTGGTTTCAAGGCAACAACTGCAACTATGATTCTCTCCCAATACATGGATATCAGTCTTTTCAGTATCAGGAGGATCCCAGATCCTTGTGCCGTAGCCAATTCTTGATGGAATTGAGACTCCCTTTCTTTTATTCTCTCTTCCAATTGGCTCCTATCTTGGAGGGTGTTTGTAAGCTTGGAGCTCAGCTTCCCAATCTCTTTGACGTGAGTTTGCAAAATTGACTCAGTCTCCTACTTTTCTTGTTTCTCCCTTTATGTTTCTAACTGGGCCTTTTAAAGATCGTTGGAGGCTTGAGATGGGATGCTATCCAATTCTTTCTACATGTCCTCCTTTTGCTGATCCAACATCCTTATCTCCTTTTGTAGCACATCAGATACAACATTTACTTCGGTTATATCTATGTCCATCTTCTGTTTGCATTGATATTCTGCATTTGTCTCACGTTCAACAACAATCTCACCTTTCAATTTCTCTATCTCGACATGAAGTTGATCTTGTTCATTCTGGGCCTCTTCAAGAAACTTAGTCGCTTCCCCTTGCTGACACTATAACTGTCTTAGGTGGGCCATTTCCACATCCTTGCCCTTGATTTCTGCCTGCAGCCTGTCCATCGTGTCTTTTACATTTTCCAACTTTGTTTCACGCTTCAATTTTTTTTCCAACTTCTCATAGTCAGTGTAGACCACCTTTTGAGTTACTTTAGCCAAAAACACTTTGTCACACAGGAGAGTCTCACTTAAATCAAGGCCCATATCTTGGATGTCGTAATCTTCTAACTACATTTCTCCTTCTAGCTTGGACGCTAGTGGCCTCATGGTAGCGATCAATAGGGAATTTTGATCTTCATCAAAATAAGCCTTAATCTTCTGAGCAGTTGGTTTTGTTGTGGCCTTTATCTGTAGTTTTTTTCTCGCTTATCGGGTTTGCTTCATTGCATCCAAGTGGCTCTAAAGACTCTGTGGGGTGTTAATACTTTGTGCAACAATAGAAGCACCTGGAGGGAGACTAAAAAGGGTGACAAAAGGAGAAGTTTCAATTGTATGAGATTGCAAAGAGGCGAAGGGGAGCGTTATCATGGAAAAAGGTGGGATGCCATATGTGGACTAAGAGGGAGGGATAACTATCAGAGTGAAAGGGGAAGTGGGTGGAAAAAGAGACATTTTCCTAGTAGCAGATGGGTTTGGTGAAACTAGCAGCATTGATGCTTTAGTGTTTTCAATGGGGGCCCTTGATAGGGCGATTAAAGAATCAATTGCGACCGACGCGGATGATGCTCACTTAGCACATGGGGTTTCTTCATGGGGTTCATTGTTGAATATAGTCAGGAGTACATTTAGAACAAGGACATTGAAACCCATAGATATAGGACTCTTTTTAGCAGATGAGGGTGGAGGGACAACTAAGGATGCAAAAGAAGAAAGAAGAGCGGGAACAAAAATTACTTGGGCTATCGAAGTCAAATGTGCTAGCAGAGCAGACTCCACCTCTTCCTCTCCTTTTCTTGATATGTCTGGTTCATCTAAGTCCTAGACTCATCTCCTCTTCGTATGGGTAGAACTGGAAAATTCAAATTCCTTGAAGGCTAATCCCGCTGAAATGTGGGCTTTTGCAGTCACAACATACCTCTTTGAGGACCGTCGGGTCCTTTTCCCCTTCGGTCGGGCATTGGTGGAAGATGTGATTTGTGAGCCATTCTGTTTCAACCCCTTCCCTTTCCCTTTTCCTGTGTTAGGCTCTTGAGGTTGGGAGGTGTAGGGTGGAAGTTCCTTTGGTCAATTCTCTTGATTGGACTCGGGATTACTATCATCTGTGTCAGCTTCCTTGTCATAAATTTGGTCCAACTTCTCATCATACGGCTTAACATCTCCAGACATGGCATTAAGGAATTTAATTTTTTGTCAATACCTCCAGAAATCTGCCTTCTTCCTTTCTGACCATCCCAAGTGCTTCAGTTGCATGTTGAGGGATTTTCCTATTAGGATGCTCTACTAGTACTCTGCCACTCAAACATAGAAGTCAAGCCATGGTGGCCAGTCAAATGGTATGAAGTCTAAGTCGATGTAAAACTTTGACCTCTCCTCGATCGGGTTGATTCTTGATTCAAAGTACTCCCGCCTGTCATGCCTTATAGTTAGGAGATGCCTTATTAGGTTGTAGCTCCATGCATCACAAATGAGGACCAGCCCCAAGTGAGCCAATTTTTTGGTAAGCACATCTTGCTTCTCCCTTTTCACAAGTGTTACTTGACTATTGACAATGGTGAGAGGAATCAGGTAAAGTGTTATCTTATGCCTTCCAGTATCATAGGCTTTATCGGCAATAGTTGCCTGAGGGCATGCCTCCAAAGAGAAAGTCCTATTTGTTACAAATTTAGGGAGCCTAAAAGGCTCTTCAACAAAACCATAGAATTTGATGAAGGTAAAATCGAATCCCAAAAAATAATCCACCGGGGTTTGGTGACTTTTCATCCATTGTAAGACTTTAGGGGAAAAATGGCTCGAAGGGCGTGGGGACAAATCTACGAGCACTGGTATCAAGAAGTAATCCACAAACGAGTAATAATCCCATGTCTTGGAAAGCACATGGGTCCAAACCAAAACTGGTTGGTATGACCCCTTTATATCAAACTTAAAAAGTGACAAATGTCTTTTGAAAAACTCAGGGTTTTGATACAAGATCAATGATGAGTCCAATTAATGGCTCAATTTTGATAGGGTTTATTATATATTTGTTGTTGTTACCATAGACTTTGGCACTTGGTTGTTGAAATTTTCCTTGTTATTTCCTTAAAACCATAAACCTTGGGTATAATTTTATCCTTGTGACTTTTAACGACATTAACATGCTGTGTGAGTTATCTATGTTAATTTTACATGTGGTTGAATGGATGTTACTTTAAGGTAATTATAGATATGCAATTGTTTGTGCATGCTAATGTCATTATGCAGGTTTACACCAAGCTTTCCAAGTGGAAGGAACTCCTGCTAATTGGTTAGTTGCCAAGAAAGTTAAGAAGATGATCATGAAGAGGTCAAAGGAGGGAAAATTTCCAATGAAGGGAAATTCCTAATTTGAATAAAAGATGTAACTACCTTTTAATGGTCATATTTGTTTGTTGAGAAAATCTAGGGAGTGTGTTGTGCTAGATTCTCGTTGGGAAAGTCTGCTTTAACCAAATTTGGCGCATGCATAACTTCCTCCCTTTTTTTCTATGCTTTCAATAAGTGGCATCCTCCTATTTTGATGGAGTCGACTGCCTAGGTAGTTAGGGTTGATTAGTAGTTTTTATGTCTATAAATAATGGTTAGATGCCCCTATTCATAAGGTTGGATGTTCAGAGATTGTACTTGCATTTTCAAGTTTTAGTAATACAGTCATATTGTTGAGATGTTGTAATCATGTTTTTAAGAAATAATATGATATTCCGAGTTGTTGTAATTGAGTTAGCTTAAGGGAGACTCACTCAAGGGGACCCACTTGGTGAGAATTCCACCTATTTAGTTTAAAATTTATTTTCTATTTAGTAATTAGTTTTAGTTTCAACAACTGTATGTTCCTGTAGCCACTAAAATTCTATTTTGTGACTATTTCTGCAACCAAGGCAAACAAAGTAGTTTCTTGTTTGTTTTTTGAGATTTCCATTTCTTTCATTTCCAGTCCAATTGTTGATGCTTAGTGTCATTGTTGATGTATGCTCAGTGTGTAAGTTGATTTCTTTATAGCATTTCATTTCCAATATTATTTTTTTCCTAGTATATAGATGACTACAGTAGAGTCCTAGTGCACATACAGTGTTGACCCATTTCAAGTTTACGTCCCTGGGTTGACAATGAAATGCACCTTCATGATGAGTAAGATAGCTACTTAGTACAGATGTCCAATCTCTAATTCACAAATCTAAGGGCTTAGTTATTAAACCATTAGAGGAGGCCAACATTTTTGGTGTCGTTGTCGGGATGGTGTCAAACTAGGAAGTTCTTTGGAGTCTTTGATAGTTTCTTTCTTGTTGTAGTATTTTTTAAGTTTGTTCTAAGCATACCCTTCATTTAGGAAAGTAATAACCTGCTATTCTTTCACCAATTCTTTGTGTGAGTTGGCTGATACTGAGTTGATACCGCATGCATAGAGGAAGGAGAAGATATACTTATGGGAGATTCCTTCCTAGTGAACTTGATCCATTTCAGCTAGTTGAGCTTCAAAATTTTCCAAGAGACAAAGAAGAAGAAGAGGCACACCCTTTTGTTGATGCATTTCCCAATTTGACCAATTTTGAAACTTCCTCTAAAGACCAAAATCTAATTGAGAATCCATTTGCTTTGGAACTCCATCAAGTAGGCATGGCTAATGCAAATTGAAACAAACCCAACTAGCCATCTTTTCCATTTCCTATCACTCATCAAAATGAAGTTGATAACCTCAAAAACATCCCTGCCTCAGTCCTTTCTAAGTTCTATGGGCTTCTCACAAAAGACCCTGACACTTTCCTATTTGAGTTTGACATCCCTTGCAGAAGCTATGACTATACTAGTAATGCTCATAGGCTTAAGTTGTTTCCTATCACCTTGAAAGAGGTTGCATTAAGATGGTTTATGAGCCTAGGTAGGAATACTGTAGAGACTTGGGGTTATATAAAAAAAAAAATTCTTGAGAAGTAGAAAGAATATTGTAGGGGTAGTTATATGAGAGGAGATGACATCTTTAGGATGCAACAAAAGCAAGATGAGAGTTTGGAGGATTATATTTCAAGGTTTCTATTTTGCCTACAAAAATCCCCACATCATACACTTATAAATGAAGAGTCTCAAAAGTTTCTCTTCCTTAGAGGGATCAATGACAGTTGCATTGATGCTTCGAACTTGATGGGAGGAGGAGATATCACCCAAGTTCCTTGGGATGATATTAAGATGATATGTAAGAACTATTCTAGGGAAGCTTCAAAGAAAGGAAGAGGTTACCAATCCTCCACAGGTAAATCATCCACCAATGGAGTTTCAAGGATGGATATTACTCACTTATTGGAAGATTTCAAGTAATACATCATAAATAATCTAGCCACTCAGCTAGATACACTTCAAGCAAAGAAGAAATGTGAGGAGGCAGAGGTAATGTTGGTAGAATATTGCCCTCATTGTAGACAAAAGAAGGACTGCAAATGCAAAATGGTAGCTAACATTGACAACAAGTAGATCCCTCTTGAGTTCAAGCCAATCCAGGGAGATGATGATCAAGTCTACTACATTGCATAAAGGAGACCATGGGCCCCAAGACAAGGTATGCCACTAGATCCGTTATCTTTTATTGGGCCTTATTTTAATTCTTATGCATCTGGTAATCCATGGCAACCCCCACACCCATCCAACTATGGAGGATATCCACCTCAGCATTGGAATAACCCTCCAAACACTTGGCCTAATCACAAAAAATCTCAACCCCAGTGGCAACAATCTCAGGGGAATTGGCAACCACCCCTAGGAAACTGACATCAAACATCCCAATGGAGGGGAGGACAACAATGACCAAATCAAACTACTAGTTACATGCAGCCACCTTCATAGCCTCAATAGCTTGATATAATGCCTCCTCCTACTAGTTCAAGTTCAAGCACACCTAGACCTGCTCAATTACCAACTCATCCCACACCTAACCCAAATAACAAACCACAACAACATCCAGTCTACTCTATAGATCCTAATCAATTCCCTACATATGTTACGAGTGTGAGTGACATACATCTGCATTCAGGAACCACTTTTCTAGCTCCTTCCACTCCTATCATCACCGAGGTTCTTATGGAAGAAGAGTAGCATCAAAATATCCCCATTCAGCCAAGTGTGCCTAAAAATCCTAAACTAGTTTAGCAAACTGATCAAGATCCACCATTTCCTCAAAGGTTAGAAGTTGTTAAACAAAAGGAAGAGAAGGAGGAAACAACTTTGACATTTTAGATTAGTTGAAACACATATGTGTTAAGTTACCTTTGTTTCAGGCTATAAAAGATGTCCCCATGTATGGCAAAGCAATCAAAGAAGCATGCCTCAAAACGCTAGGGAGGAAAAATAAAGACCCCACTACACTTCATGTGGTGGGACAATTAGCATATATTATGCTTGAAAAAGTTACCATTCTTAAATACACTGTTCTAGGTAGTCCTGTGGTAGGAGTTTTTATAAATGGAATCCAAATGAAGAATGCTCTAATTGACTTGGGAGCAACAATAAATGTGATGACTAAGGATATCCTGCAACAACTAAATGTTGCAAACATGAGACCTACTCCTACTATCCTACAACTTGCTGATAGTTCCACTGTCAAACCAGATGGTATAGTAGAAGAACTTGTGGTAACTCTAGACTCTTGGGAGTGCCCAACAAATTTCATGATCCTTTGTCCTAAAGCTACACTAGGAGGGTATCCCATTATTCTAGGAAGGTCGTGGTTAGCAACAACAGATGCTTACATTGGATGTCAATTAGGGGACATGACTATTTATGATGGGAAAAGCACCAAAAATTTTGTTATCTACCCTCTTCCTCAACCATCCCATGATATGGATAACACCATATGGCCACATGTTGGAGAAGAGGTCAATTCAGTGGCACAACTCATGATGATAAGGAAAATTCCATTCATGCAGCTTCAGGAAGAAGATGAAGTGTTGTCCCACATAATTCAGAACCATTGTGAGGTGCATGAAGAGTCATCCACTCATGAATTTGGCTCTGCAGGTCTGGTAAAGACACTTATGCCTGCTCTTCCTACAACTGAACTTCCTGTAGCAACTGATATGCTTCATACATTGCTGCCACACGAACTAAAAATGCCAAGTATTAGTGAAACAACTATGATTAAGTTAACCACACAAGTGCAAGTTTCATAAGTGAAACATCTGAATATTAACAACAAGCTGAATCAAGAGTAACAATTGTCCCTGACAAACCTGTTAAAGACCCATCAACATGCATTTGCATGGGACCACCATGACATGAGAGGATTGGATCCCAAACTCTGTACTCACAGGATATATATTAGAGATGACTACACACCAATAAGGCAGCCACAAAGGAGAATCAACCTTGCATTGAGGGAGATTGTAAAAGGGGAATTACAGAAATTATTGGATGCATGATTTATCTAACCTATCTCAAACAGCCAGTGGGTGTCCCCATTGGTGATTGTGCCTAAAAAGGGAGGTAAATGGAGAGTTTGTGTTGATTACAAAGAACTAAACTCTGCCACCAAAAAGGATCATTTTCCCCTTCCTTTCATAGACCAAGTATTGGATTCACTTGCAGGTAAGCAATATTTTTCTTTTCTAGATGGATTCAGTGGTTATAATTAGATATAGATTGCACCTAAGGGTTAAGAGAATACCACCTTTACCTGTCCATGGGGAACTTATGCCTACTTAGTCCTTCCATTTGGTTTGTGTAATGCACTTGCAACTTTTCAAAGGGTAGTCATTAATATATTTTTAGATATCTCACATGATTGTATGGAGATTTATATGGATGATTTTACTACCTATGGTGCTAACTTTGCAGAAGCATTATAAAATCGAAGGTTTTATAGAGATGTGAAGACCATAATTTGTCCTTGAATAGTGAGAAATGCTTCATGATGATGTAGGAAGGAGTAGTCCTTGGCCATTACATCTCTCAAAAAGGAATTCAAGTAGACTCAACCAAGATTGAAGTGATTACCAATCTGCCTATTCCTACAAAGAAAAAAGATGTTAGAAGTTTCTTGGGACATGCAAGGTACTATAGGCATTTCATGAAAGATTTCAATAAAATGGCAGCACCATTGTACAATCTCCTAACCAAAGATGTTTAGTTCAGTGGACACAAGACTGTGACAAAGCATTCTTTCATTTCAAAGCAACTTTTACCCATGCTCCTGTACTCAAAGGCTCTAATTGGGAGCTTCCTTTTCATATTCATACGGATGCATCTAATTATGCTATATGAGTTGTATTGGGACAAAAAGAAGGAGCAATTGAGAATGCAATCTACTTTATCAACAAAATCCTACAAGGGGCTGAATTGAATTACACAATGATAGAGAAGGAGATGTTTGCAGTCATCTATGCCCTTAAAAAATTAAGACACTACATAACAAGATATCAGATCTTTATTCATACTAACCATGCAACCATAAGATACCTCATGAATAAGCCCTTGATTTCAGGTATGCTAGCAAGGTGGTTGTTGTTGATGTAGGAATTTGACATCACCATTGTTGACAAGTTGGGAAAGGAAAATATTGTTGCAGATTTCCTTTCAAAATTGACTACATCAGAAGACACTCAAGTCATTGATGACTCTTTCCCTGATGAATATTTGTTTTCCATTAGTGTGCACACACCTTGGTATGCTGATATAGCCAATTATCTAGTTACAGGGAGAGTTCCTCCTCATTTCTCTCCAAAAGAGAGAAGGGTACTCATTGAGAAAACCTTTCCTTTATGATGGATTGCAGGATGTTTATTCTACATTGGACTAGATCATGTCATGAGGAGATGTGTAAGGGAAGATTAAATATATGATATACTGCATGCATGTCACAATGACCCCTGTGGAGGGCATTTTGCAGCCAAGAGGACAACAATGAAGATTCTTAACACAGGATATTACTGGCCCACACTTCATAAGGATGGAGGAAAGCATACTAGGAAGTGTGATAGATGTCAAAGGATGGGCTGACCAACTAAATCTGATGAGATTCCTCTTTACCCCCAGGTAGTCATCACTCCATTTGATAAATGAGGACTTGATTTTTTAGGTCCCATTGATCCTCCATCAAATGTAAAGTCCTACATATTGGTTTGCACTGACTATGTGACCAAGTGGGTTAAGGTTAAAGCTACGAAACATGTTATAGATAATAAGGTTGCAGAATTTCTTTATGAGGAAATCTTCACTCGTTATGGGGTCCCAAGGGAGATAGTGATTGATCAAGGGGCTCAGTTTACATCAACCCTTGTCATAGCACTGGTTAATGAATATAATGTGAGGAACATGAAATCTACCTCCTACCACCCTCAGGCCAATGGCCAGCCTTAGGTGACCAATAAGGAAATTGAGGCAATTCTGACCAAAATAGTGGCTATTCACAGGAAAGACTTGGCAAATAGGTTGCCCGAAGTTGTCTGGGCTTATAGGACCACCTGGAAGACAACCACAAGTTTCACTCCTTTTGAATTACTGTATGGGAAGACAGTGATGATGCCTATTGAGTTTGAACATAAAAATCTTAGGACTGCACTAGATCTTGGGATAGACATATCTAAGGCACAAAAGGAAAAAATCATGTAGCTGAATGGTTTGGATGAGATGAGAAAGTCATCCCTTCATCATACTAAGATAGTGCAAAATCAGAGGGCTAAATGGCATGACAAATACATAAAGGAAAAATAGTTCCAACCATGTGATTGGGCACTCCTTTATGAATCCAGATATCAAAATAATGCAGGAAAGCTGTAGACAAGGTGGTTGGGACTGTATGAAGTTGTAGAAGTCTTCCCCAACAGTGTTGTACAACTCACAACCATTGACCCTGTTAGATTCAAACTCTTGGTCAACAGTCACTATTTAAGGTTGTATCATAAACCAGCTTCCAAGGAAGAATTCATGCAGCAATTTATTCAACACCAAACCTCTGAACTTCCTACAGCTGAAGGAAGTGGACCTAGTGTCCCTCCTTCTAACTAATCTAGGTACACATGCAATCACTTCTTAATAAATATTTCCACTTTTGTGGGAATCGACTTCTTCACCAATAAATTCATCCGCCCATCCATCTCCATATTCTCTCTCTTCCATAACTCCACCATCACTTCACTTCGCCATCACTTCATTCCATCATGACTACATTAATTTCTCAACTATACTTTTAAAGGTAACGGTACTTTCTCCACATTCCTTGCAAAATATACTCCAAAATTTTAGGTATGTGCCTGACAATCTATTATATCTTAATTATCTTTAGTGCATTTATTTAATTATTGTAAATTAATGTTGATATTTCACATAGCATATAATTGTACCCTACCCTGTCAAATCATAATTACCACCCATCCTATGCAGACACATGCTCTAATTTAGGTTGGGGGGAGTGTCAACTCACAAGTCCACGTGTCATCCATGTCAGCAAATTTGAAATAAGCCAATTTGAATGATAGAGTGAAATGATGACTTGCCTGTGTGAAAGGACACTGAACTGCCGCCATTTTTCTTAATGATACCATTCATTTATGATTCCTTATTGTCTTAGTCACAATTTTAAACGTCACCAAAAAGGTGAAATTGGAGAGTTACATGACATTGGCATTAGTACTACAGAGGAGTTACAGGAAAAAGAAGAAATTGGGTTTTCAAAGAAAGATTACAGGAAAGGGAATTTTGCATAAGTGCTTGTTTAATTGTAGGTAGTTGAAATAATGGGAGGCCAGCTAATTAGGAATGAACCCATGGTTCATGATGTGGTAATGCAGGATGCACTTTCTCTGGCTGAGTTCAAGAATTGTGGATGGCTGGATTATTTCTTGAAACTTGACAACTACAATGAGGACATTGCGCTAGAATTTGCACAAACACTCTTTGAGGGAAGGCAATGGTAAAAGGGTTAGAGGTGATCGCTATTGAGGAGAGAATTGTAGAGGGAACGGGTTTACCTTCCGATTGAGAGCCATACCCTACTACCAGAGATGCAAGGTCAGCTAGGTCTGAATTTATTGAACCCAGTGACCCTCCATTGGTTTTAGATAAGCAAGGTATAGAGAGAACTTCTCTGCCAAAGCCATGGAAATAAGTAGTCATCCACATTGTCAAGTATATTACTTGTGAGGGCCACCAGTCATGCCTCCACTCTATGCATTTTAAGCTCCTGAACCATATGAGACATGGAAGAAGAATGAACATGCCCAATGTGTTGTATCACCTCCTTACAATCATGGCGGCTGAAACGCAAAAAGGTAGGGATAATTTTATCTCTCACCATTGTTTGATAAAATTATTAGTAGAGAAATCTTTGCAAGAGGTATCTGATATGACATGGGATAAATTTTTAAACATTAGTTAGTTTAGACCATAAAATGTGCAGCCTAAAGGTCAACCTCAACCTCGTAGGGTTAGTGGGGAAGTGAGGGTTGCTGAAACCACTCCTGGAGCTTCCACCTCTGGTGCAAACCCTAGCATAAACCTTCCCGCAACCGAACAAGCTATAGAAATTGGTTCTTTTGAGTTAGAATATTCAGATGAGGAAAGTTCATCCTTAAATCCTGATGTTAATGCTCTTCCCAAAACCCCAATTCAAACTAGGGCTACCCTTAGGAGAGAGGAGGCACAAATGAGAGAGGTAGAGATGAGAAAGGGGAAGGCCAAGAAGCAAACGAAATAAAAAGCAACACTAGGCCCTAGAAATTAGAAGGTTGATGACACTGTTCCTCCTGTAGCCAAAGAAAAACATAAAATCCCTCCTAAGAAATCAAAGCCAGCTAGGCCAGCCACTGATATGCCTCCAAAGAGAAGCCCTAGGCTTAGAAAAATGTCTAGGGAAGAAAAAAAACCCCAATGGGGCAGGAAAATCTTGAAGAAAAAGATATTTTTGAAGAACAAGCAAATATAAGATTAGCAGAGCTTGCTGCTATTACAGAACAAGTTGAGAATCAAGAGAAAGATGAGGATCAAGAACCCCTGTAGCCAGAGTAGGATGAACAACCAGACTCACTGCAACTGGTGTTATTTGAACAACAAGAATCAGTGCAAAGGAAGATTTTGGTAGGAACACATAAACCTCCTGCCTTTTCGTGGAATGATGAAGCTTTGAACCTATGGAGTGAGATGCAAAAAAAAGAGGAGGAATGGAAAAAGGAAAAACACAAGCTATAGGATGAGATTAAAAAGAAAAATACAGAAATTGAAGAAAAGAATGCATAAATTGTTGCCTTGAAGGAAAAGGAGGATAATGTGGTAGCTTTAGTACCTCAAATGCTGGCATGCAAAACTTCTCCAAGAATGTATGCCATGCATTTGAAGGAGCAAAATCTTTCCTTTAAACTATCAAGGATTACTTCAGGTTTGAGCCCTTCTCTTGACACTCATGAATTTTTCTAGGCCTATCCATTTTCCCTACTTGAAGTTTAAAATATGTAGTGTGAACTATACTTGCATAATTATGTTGTGACTAATGATCATGATTGGAATCCCTTACTGTATATTGGAGATCTCCATTTAAGGGAATTTATGTCTTGGATTCAGAATGAAATTAGTTGGGGGCAACAGTTTAGAACTTACAGGGAAAGAGAATTTCATACTCCCTTGCCTCTCAAGGTTGAATCTAGTAACCCTGTAGACATTTACCAAACATGGCACAAGATTCTTTATCACCCAAGCTACAAGAATAGGATCATGCCTGTTAGAGAAGAGGCCTACAAGGAATATGAGAAGGTAGCTAAAACTAGAGGGAATCGGTAATGGGGTACTTATCACAGAGGTGGAACAATTTTCTAGATGAGTTGAAACAAGTTGAACCCCACTTTTTGCAAAATTATGTTGCAGTATGCAAACGAGTTGACAAATACATACAGATTGGAAGGATGAGGCAGTAATATTGGCTTTCATTAACATTTCAACCACCTACTCTATTGTGGCCTATGCTAGATTACAAGTTTTATCGGTATGACATAGTTGTAGAAAGGGAAAGATGGAATATATTGGAGAAAAAGCAAGGATTCTACTGGGATCCCAATTCAGACACTACAGAGACCAATGTGAGATAGTTGGTAGTTGGTGACTTCAGAGCATTGACTAGGCAAAGGTATAGTGCTCCCTTTGTTGGAGGACCAACAAAACATTAGGTTAGGAGGGAATGAGGAGTCCAATTAATGGCTCAATTTTGATAAGGTATATTATATATTTGTTATTGTTACCATAGACTTTGGCACTTGGTTGTTGACATTTTCCTTGTTATTTCCTTAAAACCATAAACCTTAACCATAATTTTATCCTTGTGACTTTTAATGACATTAACATGCTATGTGAGTTATCTATGTTAATTTTACATGTGGTTGAATGGATGTTACTTTAAGGTAATTATAGATATGCAATTGTTTGTGCATGCTAATGTCACTATGCAGGTTTACACTAAGATGTTGATGTCAACGAAGCTTGCCAAGTGGAAGGAACTCCTGCCAGCTAGTTGGTTGCCAAGAAATTTAAGAAGATGATCACTAAGAGGTCAAAGGAGGTAAAATTTCCAATGGAGGGAATTCCTAATTCGAATAAAAGATTGTAACTACCTTTTAATGGTCATTTTCGTTTGTTGAGAAAATATAGGGAGTTTGTTGTGCTAGATTCTCATTGGGAAAGTCTACTTTAACCAAATTTGGCGCATGCATAACTTCCTCCCTCTTTTTCTATGCTTTCAATAAGTGGCATCGTCCTATTTTGATGGAGTCGATTACCTAGGTAGTTAGGGTTGATTAGTAGTTTTTCTCTCTATAAATAATGGTCAAATGCCCCTTTTCATAAGGTTGGATGTTCTGAGATTGTAATTGCATTTTCTAGTTTTAGTAATATAGTCATATTGTTGAGATGTTGTAATCATGTTTTCAAGAAATAATATGATATTTTAAGTTGCTGCAATTAAGTTAGCTTAAGGGAGACTCACTCAAGGGGGCCCACTTGGTGAGAATTCCACCTATTTAGTTTAAAAGTTATTTTATGTTTAGTAATTAGTTTCAGTTTCAACAACTATCTATTCCTGCAGCCACTAAAATTTTGTTCTGTGACTGTTCCTGCAGCCAAGGCAGATATAGTAGTTTCCTGTCTGTTTGCTGAGATTTCCATTTCTATCTTTCATTTCCAGTCCAATTGTTGATACTTAGTGTAGTTGTTGATGTATGCTCAGTGCTTATGTCGATTTCTTTACAACATTTCATTTCTAGTATTATTTTTTTCCTAGTTTATGGATGACTATAGTAGAGTCCTAGTGCACATATAGTGCTAACCCATTTCAAGTTTATGTCCTTGGGTTGACAATGAAATGCACCTTCACGATGAATAAGATAGCTACTTAGTACAAATGTCCAATCTCTAAGTCACAACTCTAAGGGCTTAGTTATTAAACCATTAGAGGAGGCCAACAATCAAATGTGCCAAAAAAGAAGAATACCTGAATTTAAAAGTAGTGTCATAAATTTTCAATTGATCTAACATCTTTTTAGCTATTACATCAACAAAATCAAAATATTTTTGGCTTTTATCCCTCCTAAGCATGAAATCCAAGCCCATCTGGAAAGCATAAACCCTTTCATCGTCATCAAAGCCATAGATACATGCCAACATTGCGAAAATGACCTATACATCTGGTTTGAAATTTCTACATACTAGAGGGAAGAGGAGTTGTTTTCTTTCTAGCTTCTCTTTTGTTTCATCCTCATAAAAATTCAACTGTTTGGTTTTGGTCTTCCAGAACTCTTCCGTCATTCTGTGCTTGAATCTTTCGGCACCCCAGTTTACAGGGATACACAACATATCTCAGATGGCCACTGCGCTAATTGTAACAATTAACCTGCCACTAATTATAACCCCTACTTCTTTGTTTTTTGATATGTTTTTTTATGTTTTATGACTATTTTTGGGAAAAAGGACTTCAAAAGCTAAATGAGTAGGCCTTGAAGGTCTTAGAGACAGACAGACTAGCTTGCAACTAGAGGATGACAACATAGTGTGCAAATGTCCTTGCAATGCATTGTGGTATCGTACGGACCAAAAAAAGAGTCAGTCTATCGAAACACACAAGACCTACTATCAACTCAGAAGTTGAAGTTTGACAATTTGACTAAACTAACAAAATGTTGGAAATAAAGAAAAGTACAACAAGAAGTTCATACTAGATAAATATGTAATCAAACTAATGAAATGAAGTGATGAAAGACAAAAGGAAGAAGTGAACTCACAAATGGTTGAACACTATGAAGGCTCCCATAAAGCTCCACATGAACAACTTGCACACATAGAAACAATGAAAATTGTTGGGGTTGTTTCAAGGCTTGCCTTGGTCAAACCTCCGTTTTGGTGCTTCCACCTCCATGGACAACCAAAGAGACAACAAGAAGATAAATAGATAGTAGACAATGTAGTTCATGACAATATAAAGAAAGAGGACATGTAAGATATCAATATACTACTAAATAAATATGATAATGCCAATAAGAAAGTGTTACCCTCCCTCCAACAAGCTCGAGAAGTCGAAGAGAGTGCAACACCAAGACAAAGATGTGAGAGCCATGAAAGTGCAAGGAGATTGAACAACAATGGTGTAGAAGTGATGTAGAGAGCAAGAATGCAAGAGTGAAAGGTGTAGAACGAGACAGTGAAGTTGCAAGAATGAAGTTGAATGAGAGACTGAGAGAATGAATGAATGAGAAGGAAGAAGGAAAGCTTGAATAAAGAATTGCATGCAAGAGGGTCATTTTTGGGTGTGTTTGTGACTGCAGAGGCATTACACTTTGCGGGCAAGTGAAAGTGTAATGTCCCAACAACCATAAGATCAAGAATCTTATCAAGATGTTCGTGCGATGCACAAACATTTGCATGTCATGAAAATGTCCTAAAAAAAATTCCCTTAACGACTGAAAGCAATGAGGTCAAGAACGAAAATGAAGGTGAGAAAGAGGGGGATTAGTCTTATGGTCTTTATTAGGCTAAAGTAAGGGTTATGTAATGTGAAATTGCATTAGGGGTGTAATTTTATGATATTATAGTTGTATTATTCCTCTTGGTTCTACTTCTTAGGTTTCTAGTTTTGAATGCAACTCATCATACTGACATTCCTAATTTTATGAGGCAAATGAGTGTGGATGTCGCTACTTCTACTTCACAATCTTCCTTTAAAGGTACGTGAAAGGAAAACCCAGAGGACCTTATACCTTGCAATAAGGCTCATTGTTTGAATGGATCTTTGCATGTTAACTTTCACAACATTAATAATGGTAGAGCTATGTGTTATATTAGTAATACAATGCATGGTTTTATGGTAGATATTACAAAATTTATTAGTTATGGGAAACAATTATATCCAAGAGATTTGGATTGATTAATTAAATTTGATGTATTTAACCACTACTATCTGCAAACACTGAAAAATGTCCCATTTGTGTGAGCAACATTTTATCACTAATTCGCCTTCGTCCTTGTATAATTAAATAATTTTAATTATTTAATTATTTTCCAATGTCATTTTCTTCTTTTAATTAAATAATTTTAAATTATTTAATTAATTTAATTTATCCCTTTTCCTCCTTTGATTAATTTAAATAAATATCAATTTTATTTAAATTACGTCACTAATTTACCTTTTTCTATCCATAATTGAGCCCTATTCTTCATTTGTCCTATAACCACTATCTTTGATATTTTGTTGTCACTATCACTAGGCTTATTCTTGCATAGTACAAATCTGAGGGAAAACAAGTATATAAAGCAAAATGGAGAAGAGCAATGAAGGTTATTCAACCATGGCATAGGAATTATGGTAATATTGCTTTATTGTTTATGTTTTTATGTTCATTTGTACGTCATTGTTGGATTAGGGTCTTGAGGGCTTGAGTTTTATGTATTTGGTGGTTGTTACTATTGATTCATGCCTTTTACCTTGATTTTACCCTATTCTACACTATCAAATATATATTGGAGAACTCCAACAATCAACTTTTCATGACAAAAATGAAAGGGGTCATAGACAATGAAGATGAGATTTTGAATTCCATTAATATCAACATAGGAGATCTTGTGGACATTCATCATAGTTTGAGATCTTTTATGTAGGTTATGAGGAACTTGATTTGTTAAGTGCACCATTGACTTTATCACATGAATCAATGTTGACTTTGATCATGATTTGAGACCCAAAGTCATAATTCTTAGGCTCTCTTGTCTTATATTTCTTTGTTATTGGTTCCTCACTTCTAATGTCTATATATTTGATCTTTGACCCACTACTCTTTGAATAATATTTTTTTAATTTACTCAAAAGAATAAAAAGAAAGAAGCTTCCCTTATAATTAATTTTCTACAAAATATCATAAAATTTTGAAAATTACATTATTTAAAGAAAAAGGTATTGAATAATGATTTTGGCACATTTGATAAGTATTGTCAAGGACACGTGATGGTGTAACCAAAGTGGGCTAAATTAGACTTAAACATTAAGAAACCAAGACAAGAAAAAGAGAAAGAAAAAATTCTCCATGAATGAAGAGGAACTTGTACCATGTGATAGAAAATCAATTCCAAGTGAATCACTGTCTTTGAAAGCATCAAAATTGATTGGCTAAAACTGAAAGGCACCCGCATAGAATTTGCAATAAAGGCAAATGGAATTTGGGAACCATGTTGGTTTGCATTTTAGTATCTCTTTCCTTTTCATTTGTATTATAAAGTATATAATATTTCAATTTGCACTTTAGAATGTCCTTTTCTATCCAAATAGATATTTATTATTTGTGGTTTATAATTTCTTTATTTAATTAGTGTTGGGTAAGTAGCCTTTGGTTTTTTATTTGGGTTATGGTTAGTTTGTGATGCAAATAGAGTAGAATGTTTATATGTTAATGCTAAATAATTATGTTAATTTTCTATTCGAGATAGGATTTTTTTTATCTAAATTTAATAGAATGTTTAAGTATATGTAATAAATTATAATTATATAACACAATGAAATGTTATTTTTTTATTGAATTTTGTGTCTTTTAAGAAATTATTTTGATATATACATATTAATAAATGGTTTAATTTTGTGTAAATTTAAATTCCTTTTCTTAGTTTTTGATTATTCGTGTATATATATATATAAATGTATATGTGTATATATACAAATGTATATGCATGTATATATAGATGTATGTGTGCATATATAGATATATGTGTAATCTCCATCTTATCTGCATGTATACATATTTCAATGCATCCACTTACTATTGATGCTTACTACACTTATTCATATCACTATCTTTATAGAGTAATTTTTCTATAAACTTGACTCTTGTATTTTTAAAATTCAAATTCAAATATTTATGTATTAGCCCCCTTTATTTTGCTCACCCTAGGCCAAATAAGTACACATTTTTTGAAATTAAATGCTATGTGCTATTATTTAAATACATTAATTATCATTCATTTTATGTCATCTCAAATCTACAAGTCCTCTCTCATCCTAGAACATTAAAGGAGTAATCAAAGGTGAAACATTTGGATTTGGTGCACTAAAAGGAGTAACAAATTTGTATACATCATTCTAGGGCCCTTGCCTCACGTCTTCAATCTTTTAACATATTTTCAAGCACTAACCTATGAGAACACATCTCCTTATGACATAGTGACAACCCTTCCAAGGTATTTTAAAATACTAACAATCATCACATATAAAAGAAGAGTAGTGTAGGTAGAGGTCAACAAAAGGATCAACATAACATAAGTATATATCCTTTATGGTCAAATTCAAACATCAATGATGAATCTATGGGTGTTGACTTGACTCGAATCTACAAACTTGATCTTATATAGAGCACAAGTTTAGCATAATCTATCCAAAGAACTTTGAAAATATAGAGATCCCATTTCCTAAAGCAAACACAATTAGATTTCAAAATTTTCTCTAATGACTAGCATTATTTGCTCAACAAATTAAACACATTTATTTTCTTATTTAGTATCTATATTTTTGTGGTTAACTACAAAATATAGTAGCCTACAAATAGTAACCTATCAAATCTATGTTAATTATGCTTATGTATATAAATTCTATAACATTAGCCTATAACACCATTAATAAAATTTATTTTCCTTTATGTGTGTGTGTGCGCGTGTGTTGTGTGTGAACATAAACAATATATACATATAAATGCATACATATATATACATATACATATACATATACATATACATATACATATACATATACATATACATATACATATACGTATACATATACATATACATATACATATGTATACATGTATGTATATGTATATATGTACATACATATACATATACATATGTATACATATATGTATATGTATATATGTACATACATATACATATATCAAAACAATATTTTATATAATAATTATAAACTATAAATTCTTATTGTAAACACAAAAATATATTGAAATCAAATCTTTCACTCATATATATTCAAAAATAAAAAATTGTGTAACAATTATTTATAATTGTTTTTACTTAATCATATATTAAATAAATAATATGATTTTGATGAGAATCTTATAAAATATTATAATTTATGTAATTCAAACATGTACATAATTAATTTAAATATAATTTCAAAAAACCGAAAAGTAGTGTCATTTTGCTTGGTTTATCGAGGTTGATAATAAGGGCTAATAATAGATCTTGAAAAATAGATTATCATTAATATGGTGTATGAAGGATGGTTGAAAAGATAGGAAGAGTTTTTGAAGGGTAGGTAGTGATTTATTTTATACATGTGAATTACATTATCATTATGATTTATGAAGGACACTTAAGAATTTTTGAAAAGTGGGTAGTGATTTAATTTATACATGTGAAGTAGAAGGTATATTGATCTTTTATTGTGATGTTTATTATCAATCTTCTTTGCATTTCAAATAGGGCTTTTGACATGTACACAATCTTGTTAAAAAATGCAATGTATATAGTGCATGTTCACAGAGTAATAAAGAATTAAAATGGAATTGGAAATTTAGATGTTTTTTATTTTTATTTTTATTTATAGTTAGACTAAAATGAGTTAGGCGAGTTAGTTAGAAAGATGCATTTTCAATCATAGTTTATTTTGAGTTAAGGATACGAGGAATTATATTTTTGTATAGGTGGGGTTGTTAAAGAAATATCTTACGTGCGATGAAAGGAAAATCATATAATAACATTCAAATTATATATGTAATTCTTTAGCAATTATCTTTTTAGAAGATTCATTTAAAAGGTAGATGGTTAGGAAAGTAATGGAATTCATCATCAAGCTAACTAGAAAAATATCAAAATTAAAAATATATGTCAATTGTTATATTAGTTATCTTTGACCTCTACATTAATATCCTTCTATTCTACTCTACACCATTGAATCCCTTGCAATGTAACTTGATAATAATTTTAGAGCTTGAGATATTGGTTTCCAAATTTATTACAAATCAAGACACATCAAGATAATGTAGCAATCAAGGTGGTATATTTTATATGTGTGAGGGTTGACTATTAGTGTCTCTTAGAATATCTATTGTATGCAAATAATACTTTTCTATCACTTGATTATATGTGAATAATATATTTGTAAATACATGTAATATATTTGTTTTGAAAAGTACTTCTAATGTATATGATTAATTTAGTTTCTAGTGGTTAATAACAATGCACATTAATATATCTCAATTTTATTTTTTAATCAAAAAATAGTAAAATAATAAAATTCAAATAACTATCTATTTTAGAGGTTTCATTGGATACACATCCATTAAAGTATATAGAGAAAATATTATTAATATAAGAATATTTAAAGTTTAGTTGAAACCCTCTAAAAATTGAGTTGTTGTAAATACGTGTATAATTAAGCCTCACCTTTATTTAAATTATATAGCTTGTAAATTTTTTTGTGCAAATGTATCTTCTAGTTTAATTATCTATTTCTATTGAAAATTAATTAGCAAGGATGATAATCAGTGTAACATTAATTAATAAGGTACACTTCATACATGTTTTATCTTGTTCAGCGACATATAATACATACATAAAAATCTGCTAGAATATGAAGATATTAATGAAATCTTATATACTTTTATTCCTAGTAAAAACACTTAGGGACATCTGTAGATCTCTTATCAAAAGAAGCATGTTTAGTGGACTCCCCTAATATTCTGTTGCCTATAATACAGTTTTAATTTTCTACATGATCCGTTGACTCTCAAAGTTATGGAACCCCAAATCCCAAAAGATAAACTAACCGAAGTGTATGGGATTCCCACTTAAGTTGGATAGTTTGTAGCTTGTGATTAGAAAAGGAGACAATTGGCCAAGTAATAAGGATGGGTAACTCTTACTTTAGGCTCTACTAGGCCAAGGGGGTGTTCCCAAATATCTTTAATATAGGACAATTAAAGAGAAATGAATGAATATACTCAAGTTTCTAACAACCATACCAAATGCACTATGAAATCCAAAACATGGACCACTATTTTTTGTTTTAGTGTTGGCTGCAATAAGACTCCCAAGACCTTTAAATGAGTCTAGATGAAAACTTTCTTGCATGTGCACCTAAATATAGCAATAATACTATTCTCTAGTCAATGAATCTACTCAACTTGGCATACACATGTGAAAGAAAGATATCATACTTGTATGATCCTTAAAGATTTTTTGGTTTTAAGACAACTCAAGATATATATTATGAATTGCATTATTTGGCCATACTAGCATGGTGGGACCTAACTCTACCCTTAATCTAATGAGGTCAAGAGGTTGTATGATTGGAATATGTTTGTTTTCACCTCCTAGATCGATGTTTTCTTCAATGAGAACCATAGTCACAAATTGAAAGGAAGAAGACAATACACTTATAAATCATAAATGGAACCAAAATTATACACATATACACTAATAGATAATTTTTTTAAAAAACTAAATATGCTTAATAATCCATCTCAAAGATGCAACAAGCCATATGAAATAAGAGAATACCATTACCAAAGGTTTGTAATGCATTAGAAAATTGCCAAACATTTAATAAAATCCTATTACAAACATAATCCACAAGTTATCCACCTTGATTTGGCATTCTTGATATGTGGGTACACTTTGTGTTTAGGGGATTGGGGTTTTGTAACTTTTATAACCAATATAATTAAGGAAAATAAGTCAAGAGTTTAATGAGGCATTTCTCTCATGAGCCTTTGTTCTCTTTTGAGTCATACTTTGCTGTAAATAAGTCAAGAGTTTCTTAGAGGGTCATATTCATTTAGGAGACTAAAAAATAGATCTACATGAAACCAATACTCAAAACATTATAAAGGTTCAATCATCTTGATATTAATATTTGAAAGTTCATTTGACATTTGGAATCTAATGTCATCTATTCTACTCTTCTCCTACAATATTTCTATGTGAAGATCATATTTTTATTTATTTGACACTATAAACTTGCACTTCTACAAATAATTTATTAAATCACTCTATAAGTAATGTGATGCTTAAAGGTGCTTGTGCAATAATAAATGTGTCATTAGTGTAAATGAATATTTATAGAAGTCATCTTGAAATGATGTAAGAATGTATGTCCAATCCCTCAGATATTAAAATTAAAATTCAAACTACCTACAAAAGATTTCAATATTCATGACTAGGTTGCACTTGGGTTAATCCCACATTGGTTAGGATTG
>VDFB02077880.1:0-37123 GCA_007258455.2 Sequoia sempervirens
AGATTCATCACACAGAGGAGAGAGCACCACAGAGGTCGATAGGATTGGAGACCTAGACATCAGAACAATGATCTGAAACATGCTACAAACAGACTCAATCTAGCGATGTTCGATGGTAGTGGCAAGGTGACAGCCCAGGCCTGGATTAGTAAGCTAGACACATTTCTCACATTGTGTCCGATGGCTGAGAGGGATGCTATCAGATATGCGACACTACATCTTGAGGGGGTAGCTTATGACTGGTGGCACCATGGGATGGTGACACTCTAGCATGACTGGATCACATCCTATCAGGAGTTTGTTGATAGGCTGGTGGAACGTTTTGACAGGAAGGATCCAGAATCCTACTTCAGAGACTTGGCTCAGCTGAGACAGAGCGGCAATTTAGAGTCTTATATTGGTGACTTTCAGAAGTTATCAGTTATGGTTCCTAATATTTCAGAGAGATGACTTGTAGTGCTCTTCATGGAGGGACTGACGGAACCATTGAGAGGTTGGATCAAAGCCTTTGATCCTCCTTCGTTACAAGAAGCGATGAAGAAAGCCCGTAGTATGGAGTTGGCAGCACCATCCAGTAGATTCAACTCCAGAAACAATTCTTCTTTCAGGGATAATAAGGGCTTCAACAGAAACAGAGAGAAGTCTGATTTTAACAAAGAAAAATCAGATTTTAAAAATGATTCAAAGGGTAAATCAGCGGCACCACCCTTGGATCGAGAGGCTCTTAACGATCTACGCAGGAAGAAGCTTTGCTTCTACTGCAAAGGTCCCTATGATGCCAATCACGATTGTCCTTTGAGGCCTAAGGGCAAGGCAAATTGAGTGATGTGGGCTTACTACGAGGAATCGGAATCAGAAAATTCCGAACAGCAGGAGAGTTCTGAGGAGTCAGAGTCAGAGGCTCCAGAGCCTAAGGCAGAGGCAGAGTCAGAGCTTCAGATTCAGGAGGCACGGTTATTTAGCATTCAGCAGGAGGGTTCATTCAGACTCCGTGGAGTTTTAGCAGGACAGAGGGTCATCACCCTTCTTGACACAGGAGCCACATAATTTTATCGATGCTAGATTTGTTGAGAAACGCGGACTCATCACTGAGGAATTCGAAGGAATTAGGGTTAAGGTGGCCGACGGTTACACTCTTAGGTGTGAACGCATGATTAAGGATCTCCCCTTGCGCTTGAACAACTATGAGTTCAAGGCTGATTATTACGTAGTGAACATGGGGGATATCAATTTAGTCTTGGGCATGAAGTGGCTCCATTCCCTTGAGGAAGTCACTCTTCGTCTCAAGGACATGGAGATCCGTTTTGATGTGGATGGGAAGACACATATTCTTAAGGCAATTCGGGACAGCAACATCAAAACTATTTCCTTTCGTCGGATGGAGAGGCTCATGCGACACGACATGGTAGAGTGGGCTGCCGAGTGCACATTGGCACCTATACAGGAGGGACAGCAGAAGACTGAGTATCATCCTGACATACAGCAGTTGAGAATCAAGCATGATAAGGTATTCAGTGATATTCCACCAGGGAGACCTCCAGATAGGGGCATTGAGCACATTATTGAGCTTGAGGAGGGCGCTAAGCCTGTTATGATTACTCCTTATAGACATCCCAAGCGGTTGAAAGATGAGATCGAGAAAACGATCAAGGAGTTGCTTGCTATGGGTCACATTCGACCTAGCAAATCACCATTCGCTTCTTCAGTTGTTCTGGTGAAGAAGAAGGATGGCACGCTTCGCATGTGCATAGACTACAGAGTCCTGAATAAGAGGACTATCAAAAATAGGTATCCAATACCTCGTATAGACGAGCTTATTGATGAGCTCCATGGTGCATGCTACTTCACGAAGATAGACTTATGGTCAGGGTATCATCAGATCAGGGTTCGTGAACAGGACATTGAGAAGACTGCATTCCGTTGTCATTGTGGATACTTCGAGTTTGTGGTGATGCCATTTGGGCTCACTAATGCGCCAACGACATTTCAGTCCACTATGAACAGAGTCTTCCATTCACTGCTGAGGAGATTTGTACTTGTCTTCTTCGATGACATCCTTATATACAGCAGGACTTGGCAGGAGCATTTGGCTCATCTGGAGACCGTGCTCAGTATTTTAGAGAGAGAGTCCTTATACGCCAAGGAGTCCAAATGTGATTTGGGGATGACCGAATTGTTATACTTAGGTCATATTATTAGTGCAGAGGGACTGCGGATGGATCCTGAGAAGATCCGCGCTATTATTGACTAGCCTACACCGGCGAACCTTACACAGTTGCGAGGATTTCTAGGTTTGTGTGGGTTTTACCGTAGATTCGTGAATGGTTATTCACGACATGTAGCACCTATGACAGACTTATTGAAAAAAGGTGCATTCTGTTGGACTCCTGAGGCACAAGAATGTTTTGTGAGGTTTAAAGAGTTGATGACTACATGCCCAGTGTTGGCACTACCAGACTTTTCGAAGCCTTTTGAGCTTCAGTGCGATGCTTCTGGTGAGGGCATCGGAGCGGTGCTTATGCAGGACAAGCACCCCATTGTGTACGAGAGCCGTAAACTCAGGGGGCCAGAAAGGCTCTACAGTATTTACGATAAGGAGATGCTCGCTATAATGCATGCCTTGGGCAAAATTTAGGCAATATCTTGTTGGCAGCAAATTTTGCATCAAAACTGACCACAATAGTTTGAGACACTTCCTAGGGCAGCAAGATCTCAATGATCGTCAGCAAAAGTGGGTAAGTAAATTGCAGGCATATGACTTTGATATCTCTTATATCAAAGGTACGCAGAATGTAGTAGCTGATGCACTTTCACGCAGGCCTTATCTGAGCTCTATGGTTCACATTATAGAGGATTGGAGGCATTTGATTGTGGTAGAGTATGCCAAGGATACTTGGGCTTCCAGCATTGTTGAGGGATCGACGGTCGACACCAGGTACACGCTTGTGAATGACTTGATCATTTACAAGAACATGATATATTTGGTCCCAGGTTCAGAGATGAAGAACGTTATCATGCGAGTCTTTCATGATGTACCGACTGCAGGACATCCCGGGTATTTCAAAACCTACAGACAGATTCAGGAGAGATTCACATGGAAAGGACTTAAGGCCGATGTTCTTCAGTACGTGCGTGAGTGCCCTGTTTGTCAGCAGAACAAGCAAGAGAACACGTACCCGGCAGGATTATTGCAGTCACTTCCAATTCCTGACAGGAAGTGGGAATGCCTGTCGATGGATTTCATTACGGGCTTGCCTAAAGCCCAAGGACGAGATTGCATATATGTAGTTGTGGATCGGCTAACGAAGTATGCCCACTTCTTTCCGATTACCACCACCTACACAGCTACACAGGTAGCAGAGGTCTTCTTCCGTGAGGTATTCAGACTACATGGATTGCCTCGGAGCATAGTGAGCGACAGGGATAGTCGGTTCTTGAGTCACTTATGGCAGAAGGTGTTCAGACTTTGTGGGACCGAGCTTACACCGAGCACCAGTTACCACCCGCAGACCGATGGGCAGACGGAGATAGTGAATAAATGGGTGGAAGGTTACCTTAGGAACTATATTGCAGGGCAGCAAAAGGCATGGGTCAAGTGGATTCATTTGTGCGAGTATTGCTACAACACAACATTCCATATGACCATTCAGATGTCCCCTTTCATGGCGTTGTACGGTTATGAGGCGCCGAGTTTTCTGGATTTACTACTGAGTTACAGTAAAGTGCCGAGTGCTGGAGACTTGTTGCAGGAGAGTCAGGATACTATGAGGGCTCTCAAGGAGAATATTGCCAAGGCACAGAATTAGCAAAAGCAGTACGCAGATCAGAAGAGGACAGAGAGGTCTTTTGATGTGGGTGACATGGTTTATCTTATGCTGCAGCCCTACCGTCAGTCTACTCTTAGGAAGAGTGGGTCAGAGAAGCTTAAGCCACGATATTACGGTCCTTTCAGGATCCTGAGGCGTGTTGGAGAGGTGGCTTATGAGCTAGAGCTTCCGGCTGAGAGCAGGGTACACAATGTTTTTCATGTGTCACGTCTCAAGAAGGCGTTGGGTCACCGTGTGGTACCTTCTGCGGTTCTACCTCCCTTAGATGATGAGGGAAAGTTGATTTTAGTACCTGAGTCTATCTTGGAGTACAGAGAGAGACAGTTGCGTAGGAGGACTATCAGGGAATATTTAGTGAAATGGAGAGATTTTCCAGTGGAGGATGCTACATGGGAGAGCGAGGATATTCTGCAGCATCCGGAGTTGAGATTGCTTGAGGACAAGCAATTTCAGGAGGGGCGGACTGTCATGTCCCCTTCTAGTCGACATCTCTCAGAGCTCACGATTAGCCTATTATGCGACCCTCATAGGCTGATGGGATGGATAGAGGGTCTTGATGGAGCTTGGCTTGGCTTCAGTTATCAGGATTTAACCAGTTGGCTTTCGTTCGAGTTCATTCGGACACCATTTGCCTGAGTTGCTATTTTTAGCAGTATTTTGGCACTCAGCGAGGCACCCCTGCTATTTTTAGCAGTATGGATTGAGCATGTGCAGAATCATTCACTTAGTCACCAGCTTTAGACGGTTCGTGAATCGGACACATTTCGAGGGAGATATTAATATTTAATTGATTAATTAAATATTAATTATTTTGGAGCTTATATTATAAAGTTATAATATTTTAATATTATAGCTTAAGTGATTTTGCTGAAGGGGTCACCCATCATTGAAGGGGGCCATTTTTAATTATATTTTATAATTAAAAAATGTGATTTCAAAACTATTGAAAAATTAAAAAGAAGAAGTTTGAATTATTTTAATGATGCCTTTTTGAGGAAATTCGCACTTTTGAGGAGATATAAGGGTTTCATTGAAATTCGAGCTTATTATGATATTGAATATTGAAATTTGATCAAGTCTTCTTTCGGAGAACGAAGCCTAGGGTTTCTGTTGTCTACAGACATTGGAGAACGAGCCATCTTCAGTGTTGCGATTCAGAGGCTGTGAAATACCAGCTGATCTATTGCATTTTAGAGAGATTTCTTCATTCAGGAGAGATCACAAAACATTCACAGAGGTAGTATCTTCAGGGTTATTGGTCTGGAATTCGTCAGAAAAGATCCTTATTGTTTAGGCGCCCATTTCCTAAACTTCAGACAAGATTGAATCAGGCCGTACTTTTATTCATTGTTGCTGTTCACAGCCGTACCATTGTATAGCAGATCCGTACCAGCATAAGAGGCCGTACATTTCAGTCAAGGCAAATCGCCTTCCTTTTTGACCATCTGGTTTCATCAAGAGGGGCGCAAATATCTAGAGATTCATTGTGAAGCATTTGGCAGAGGAGAAAGTGGATCATTCTTGAAGCCGTACCATTTCATGATTATTCAAGGCGGCTGCAAACTTCCAGGTTTTTAATAAATCAAGTTGTTATTTTTCTATTGCATGTTACCAGATCTCTATTGTAATAAGTCCAGAAGATCAATAAATGATTTGTCATCCTTAGATCTCGTATTTCTATCAATATTGGCATTGTAGCATTTTTATTTGAATTTATTATTAAATTCTTGCAAAATCGCATTCTTCCCTATTCATGCAAAAACTACAAAAAAAACCAAAAATCACAAAAAACAAACAAAAAACAGTCAGTTTCAGAAAACAGGGGAAACAAGGGTTTCTACAAGAATCAACTTTGTTCATTTCTAATTCTCTTGCTCTGCGTATTACTTGAGATATTAAAAACGTCTTTAGCTTAAGTTAGTCATAGTTGGAATTCTTAAATCAGAAAATCTCAGCTGCGGCGTTTGTGTTTTATAAACCTTGTGCTCTAGCTGAAACAAAAAGATAGGTGAATTAGATTTAATTTACTTTCTTTTACCCCATCAGCAAGAGGGAGCTTCCCCTCCAAATTTGAAGAGCAGTTTTACTGTGCATAGCTGTCCGTTTCAAATCCGCATTCCAGAGGTGCGAATTTAAACGCCAACAAGATTGATAATGAAGAGTCTCCTTTGGATATGGAATTTGACCATACTTTTGAGATTCAGAGGGAGACTTCAGAACCGAAGGAAGATGATGATCCACTTGAGCCCTTGGAACCTACTGATGGGCCTACTGATAGTGTGATTGGGAGAAAAAGACCTCGCTGGGCTAGGCAAACGATGCAGGAGGCAGAAAGGTTTGCAGCACCAAGAGGAACCTTCAGAGAAAGTAAGAGACCTCATAAGTTCTCCAATTATGTTTCCTTGATGAGTCAGATTATTGAATCCAAGCCTTCCAGTGTTTAGGAAGCTTCTAGTCAACAAGTTTGGAGAGATGCTATGACAAAGGAGTATCAATCCATTCTCAAGAATAATGTTTGGAACATCGTTCCTAGACCCGAAGGAAAATCTGTGGTATCTTCAAAATGGCTCTTCAAGATCAAGCATGCGGCTGATGGGAGAATTGAGAAGTACAAGGCAAGATTCGTGGCTAGAGGGTTTTCACAAAAAGAGGGAGTTGAATATGAAGAAACCTTTGCTCCTGTTGCTCGTTATACTTCTGTCAGAACCATCATTGCCATTGCTGCATCTAGAGGTTGGAAGATTCACCAGATGGATGTGAAGACAACTTTTCTAAATGGTGTAATCGAGGAAGAAGTTTATATTGAGCAACCTGATGGATTCGAGGTACATGGGAAGGAGTCTCATGTTTGCAGGCTGAAGAAGGCCTTGTACGGTCTTAAGCAGGCTCCTCGTGCATGGTACGGAAGAATTGATCATTACCTGTTAAGCTTGGGCTTCTCCAAGAACGACGCTGACTCAAATCTGTATTTCAAGGTAATTGATGGTGAAGCATTGATTTTGGTTTTATATGTTGATGATTTGATTCTTACTGGAGAAGAACACCTCATTTTCAAATGTAAGAAGGAGTTGGCTTGTGAGTTTGAAATGAAGGACCTTGGGCTCATGCATTACTTCCTTGGCTTAGAATTTTGGTAGAAGCCAGATGAGATGATTCTAAGTCAATGGAAGTATACTATTGATATACTTAAGAGATTTGGTATGATGGATTGCAAATCCATGTCTATACCTATGGAGACCAATCTGCATAAGTTGAAGGAGGCTGCAACTAATTTAGATTTGATAGATCCTACAATGTATAGGAAGTTGATTGGATCATTGATGTATCTAGTCAACACTAGACCGGATATCTACTATGCAGTGAGTGCACTCAATTAGTTCATGTGTGAACCAAGGAAGATACATCTTGTTGCAGCGAAACATATCCTGAGATACTTGCGTGGCACAGTTGGATATGGGTTGAGATATTCTTCAGGTGTGGATTTGAAGTTTCATGGTTACACTGATTCTAATTGGGCAGGGTGTGTCATTGATTGAAAGAGCACCTCTGGATGTTGCTTCAGTTTGGGGTCTGCTATGATATCCTGGTGCAGTAGGAAGCAGTCATCTGTAGCATTGAGTACAACAGAGGCAGAGTATATTGCAGCTTGTGTGGCAGTTCGGGAAGCAGTGTGGCTTCAGAAGCTCCTTGCAGGATTGTTTGGACAATCAATGGAGCCTATTATCATTCATTGTGATAACCAGAGCTGTGTGAAGCTTTCTGTCAGCCCTGTGTTCCATGATAGAACTAAGCATGTGGAGATCAAATACCATTATATCAGAGATATGGTATTGAGGAAAGCGATCCAATTGAAGTATATTAGCACTGATGAGCAGACGGCAGACATTCTCACCAAGCCTCTCTCCAGGATAAAGTTTGTGTACTTTCAAGACAAGCTTGGTATGGTGGAGAATCAAGCCCTAGCTGAGAAGGAGTCTCAGTATCAGTGATCTTCATTAATGCATTTCTCTTTGAGAGAGATTTGAGGTGCAAGCCCTTGTTAATGCATTTCTCTTTTGAGATTTGAGGTGAAAGCCCTTGTTTCCACCCTTTGGGAGAGCCATGGTGTCACAACCCTTACATTGAGATTATATGTTTGTTGATGTCTTTCAAATGCAATGTTAGTTGCAAATAACTACTTTCATGTGATTATGACATTGGGAATGAAAAGTTGTTATTTTATTGTAACTGTAATGTTAACGAACTTTTATTTATTTATTGTCGTTGAATTTGTTGTTCATGAGAAGAGGAATGAGATCATGAGATCAAATTTCAAAGCATATTATTAAGCCATGGAGAACGATCTAATCCATAATCCTTGCCAGTGGATGCAGGATTGCTAACGCCGCGAGGAAAAGGGAAATATCATCAGGGAGAGGACGTGGTTAATAATGGATCTATTTTATCATCAAACCTAGAGTCGGAGCAAGACAGTTGAGCCTACGTCATTGCCTTGGCCATGAGTAAATTATACAATTATTGATTAAGCAAGTTAATTTAAATGATCACCTTTATAGAGATTATAAATAACTAATAAATAATAAATTAAAAATAAAATAAAATAATAATAGAAATAATTTAAATATTTATTTTATCCTCTTGAAGATTTACGAATCAAATTCTTGATATATTTATATACTGGCAAGAGGGATCAAATATTGAATTAAAATATGGGATATAAATTATTTACCACCGATTTTTAATGGGGAAAAACCATTGTAAGATGAGAATGGAAAAATTAAATGAATTGTGAAGAGAGCCGTCGGTGGTTGGGAGACGGAAGTCTAAGCGCCATCATTCCATTGTGGGAAACGGCCAAGAAGGAAGTTATGAAAATGCAAGGCTTTCTGAGTTTTCGGGGGGGAGGGGTTCGCTATTCTCTGGTCACTGTTGCCTTCTTGAATATAGCGATATTCTATCTCCTGAATCCGAAAGCTCCTCTGAACGACTTCTCTTATAAAAACTATCTTCTGTTGCTCGAGGGTCCTTTTGGAAAACGGATTGAGGAGCTAATCGTATGTTATCTGAAGCTGGTAGTCGAGCACGGGATTCTTCCAACTCTCTTTCAGTATCAGACGCGACCAGGCAAGTCTGGAATATCTTCTGTTTATGCTCAATAATTTAAATCGAGGTTAAAACATATAATCCGTCTCATAAGAAAGCCAGTACGTCTTTTCTGAGTATGTGATTGGGAAATCTTTGAATGCATAACACAATGTGCCATATAAGTTAAATCCTCCTTTATTGTAAACTTGTAGAGACGCAACTTGTAGTCAATGCCAATCTGGGGAGTTGTTTCAACCACCATTTTAAGTTCACTATTAACTCTTGGACTAATCGAACCCTGTTTCCTCTGTCGATCAACTTGTATTGAGCCTTGAGCAACTATCTCCAAACCAAGTCTCAAGTAATACGTGTGGGATGGGTTTCAGTTCCTCTTTGCTGAATAACTCTTAATAACTTCTAAATCTGTGGATTGGAATTATTCTTTAATTAAGATGCTGAACTGGCATTCATCTTGTGATTCCATTCTGTGTTGGGGTTCAGTTGAACCCACTTAAAAACACCAAGATAATCTATTTCTGTTGGACAACCGAATTTTCTTTCCTGTAACTTGAAGCTGTATAAATATACCTTCTTGCTCACCCGAGTCTTTGGGTTTGAAAGATTTGGTATTCAAAATACTCGTCTTGGTCAAGCCATTCCTAAAGGTTGGATAGAAGTTTTCTATTATTATGGCTCTATTGATTCTTTTACCTTGCCTAGTCAAAGTCTGCTGGAACATTGATCCCAATCTCTATTTTTGGATACAAGCCTTCTATCACACCAATCCAAGATCATCTAATCTGTGAAGTCCTTCAAGGGTGGTAGGTTCTGCTATTTTTGTTATGCTTTGGAAACTGAATCTTCTTCGAGGTGAAAAGATTATGTTTAACTCATCTCTTAATACTTATGTCTTGAGCTTAAACTCAAATTAAAGAAAAGCTTCCACCAAGTCTTTGTGGTATGGACTAGGAAGATAAAATGTTGAGATCCGAAAGAACCATCCAATCGAATTTGTCTTTCTGAATGTTGAGCTCATTGGAAGCAACATTTGTAAAAGAAGAGATTTAATGAGAAACTAAGATGTGGTAATGTTAATCTGTTGAAACCAAAGTCTCATCTCTTTTCGTAAAATGTTAAGAAGATTGAATAGTCTTTATTGATGTGATTTGACATTAAGTCAGGATTCTCTTATAGGCCAATATTAACTTCAATACCTTGGTTCAAGAGGGAAGATTTGAATTCATGACACTGTAATATATTATATTGAATTCTTATTGTCGAAAAGACTCCTTAATCTCTTATCACAAATTTGAGAATAGTAGATTATAGATATTCAGATGGAATAAGTTATGAATTGAGTTCTACTTTTTCTAGAAAGGATAACAACACCATCCTTAAACAAGATGTGAATTCGAACCTAGTTCTGGAATGTTAGACCTTAAGGTTAAGACTTAGCGATAACGAAACCAGATACGGTAAGATTAAAACTTGATTGGAGACTTGTCATGCCGAGCAAAGGTGAGAGTGCTGACGACACATTACTGCTAAAGATGTCGGCACAGTAGTGCCAGAGACATCGGCACAGGAGTGCCAGAAAATATTAAAATCCTTGGCCAAGGTACGATGCTAGAATCTGCATCTGTCAGCTATCAAGTTCCAGATATATCACTGATCAGAGTGGCCTTTCTAGTTGGGAGGAACCCTTAGTAAGGTTGATCAGGAGGTATAGGTCCTTGACACCAGGCTCAGAGGCAAGATGATAAATTGATCCATGTTGATTACCCTCGTGAAGGGCGGGTTCTTCAGTTGAAGAAACTCGGGAGACCAGTAGGTCTTGGTTGGGCGGTAAAGCCCCTGATGATAATTCTCTTTCCCTCGATAAAGATTTCCAAGTATGATAGTATGGAGATGATGTCAAAAGGAATTCTTCCTCTCTCGTAAATCCAGGTACATGCAATGGTAATTGAACTTCTTTTTCATCTATGCCATGAATGCTATTCTTTATGTTAATGAACATAGTAAAATTCTCAGATACTTAGGGAGATAGTTACTTGAATTTATTCAGCTGTTGCATTGTTTCATAGCTGTAGTAATTATTCGTTATCTTCTGGGAGCAAAGAAAAGTAATTATTATTCTTCTGCAATTTCCTGTTAGATGTTTATAATTTTCAGCTGAAAATGAAATTAAAAGTTAGTTGATGAAGTATATAATGTAACGACATCTGAATTGAATTCTCTTTTCCGTATTGCTGCAAATGAAACCCTAGTTGGGCAGTTATTTAGTTATTGATCTGCCATGATCAGTCGGCGGAAAACTGTTGAACGATTCATGTGAACTGAAACTGAAACTGAAAATTAAAAAGATATTTGCAAGTTTGAGTTAGTTGGATCAATTGGAAACCCTTGTTTCGAAAACAGTTTAGCTGCAGTTCAGCTGAAAGTTAGTTATCAATTCAAAATTTTAAACTGTAGTCTGGGAAGGCTGTTACATATGGTATCAGAGCTACCAGGTTCGACACTGAACCTCGAGGCTCATCATGCAACGCAGAAAATTGAAATCGACCTTGTGAACCTTGTAAACCTTTGCTTTGAATCTATCACAGTGAGTGGTAGTTAATTGCATTAAAAATCTATCACAGGAAGTGATAGTTATTGTTGAAACATTTTTGTATTGGATCTATCACAGGAAGTGATAGATACTGTAAACAATTACGTGATTGAGTCTATCACAGGAAGTGATAGCCAATCCTATAAACAAATCTTATACTGAGTCTATCACAGCGAGTGATAGCCTTTTTGTAACCATTGGAATTGAATCTGTCTCAGGAAGAGATAATATTTTTTGTAAACAATTTTTCTTGTAACCGTTAAATGCTCTTAGAAATAATTTGAGTTATCAAGTAATTATGAAATTATTCTAAGTTAAGGCAAGGTATGCCTAGGGTACCGAGAATGTGATCAAAACTTAAATAATAACTTAATTTGAACTTGTGGGCTAAAGGATTGGAAAGATCCAGAAGCAATCAACCAAGTGCAGGGCATTTGAGCATCGGAAATCCTTGAAATTATATCAAAATAAGATGAAATCTGGTCTAACTTCTAGATGGTTCGGAAAGAGCCAAGTGGAATTAAAGGATCAAGATGATAAGAAAAGCAATAGTCAAGGACAACATGTTATTACATGAAAGATAACTTGAGAAAAGGGGAAGCAAGTTAGTGTTTTATCTTTTAACTCCTTTGTGGAGAGTAGAAGAATGAGTCAGTAACTGAATGGATGTTTAATTACTCCATGGAAGAGGAGTTACCTCATATTGATAATATTGTAAGATCACAAATTAAGTTGTGGAGGATATCATTTTGGGTTCTTCATCAGATCGATGAATCAAGAGTTGTAGGATTTGTTTTGTTATGATAGGAAGTTGTTGTCATGAGCAGCATGAAATGCAGATATAATATGACAAGATGATGGATAACTTAAGGTGACAAGTTTGTTAGCTACATGCATGATTTGCAATGTTACTGGAATGATAAATACTTGTTAAAAGAATATTGACTATATGACAAACAGAGCATTCACTATGTTCCTTAATGAATTACGTATGAACCTTTTGATCAGATCTCAAAACATATTTACATGACAATCAACAAGAAAGAACTTTGAGTTTTATGGTACCTCAGAAAGTATTGGCGTATATGGTGCATTATAGTTATTTCATATACTTATTTTGTCAAGAACTTCAGATGAAATTGGTTTCTCCTCTTAGCAGTGATTGTATTTAGGCCAGTGGCAGTAAATTTCATGGTACAGATATATTCAAACAAATCTTGGGATAAGCATCATTAGTAAAACTCCTAGACAGGTTCCTACGATTGGCACTACAGAGACATTACCTTGTGAATAGAGCTAATGAAGACAACAACAACATGATTAAAGTGATGAAGAGTATCAGCCAAATCATCTCTTGAAGACACAAAGTAAATGGTAAGAGTTTAGTGTTTGAAACCCTCATTGACCTCTCATCACATGTTTTATTGTTCAAAAATTCAGTTCATGAATGGTACAATGGTGAAGGAGCGATGAAGCAGACAACTTGTGTGAATGTGTAAATTCGTAAAACATTTTTGTTTGATACACCAAGTTTATATTTGATGTGGATAAAATTTGCAACTCGGACATGCTTGGTTATTGATACTTACCTGAGAAGAGATAGAAGATCAGTGTTATGAGTTAATAAGAATGTGAGTGTTGCAATTCAAAACCTGACACAAAGCTTGTTTTTCTACAAGGTTATTACAGATCTTCTTGGCAACACCTGTGAATGGTATAATGACTCTGATATCTTTAACTATAGCATTTTTGCTAGCGGTAAAATTAGTAATGACAACAAAAGGACATACAAACCCACAGGTATATGGCATTCTTAAATTGGTGGAAACTTGATACAAATGATATTTGATTGGTTTCTGAGTTTGGTTAAGCCACCGACGATCATTAAGAAGGTATCTATAACACATGTTATGAACAGGAACACTCATACCTGTTGTGACCTTTTCACACATCGCCCCATTCAGATGGGGACCCCCTTATTTTGCTCCGTTCCGGTCTTTTGGCTTGGGTTTTTCCTCGCTCTCTCGCTCTGTCTCTTTTCTGGTGTCCGTCTTTCCGGGGGGGGTTGTGTCGTCATTGAACTTAAACGTGAAAATATTGGCCAAGTCTAAAATTAGAGTTTCATCTTTTCTGGTCAATTCAAGGTCAAGTAAAGTCGGTAAATTGAAAATTAAACTTAACGTTGTTATCAGCAGGCTTCCAGCCAAATTTCATCAAATTTCGAGATACTTACTATTTTTAGTAAGTCTGCAATTCCAGGGCAATTTGTCAGCATTTTTGAGATTCCGATCATCACCACTGACATTCAGAGTACATCAGACTGCTTGCATGCAAATTTGAGCAAATTGGACAACTTACTATTTTTAGCGGTCCGAGCTTCGGGGCAAATTTCAGGGTCCAATCTGAGATTTTTCTTTGCATGTGCTGGATATTCCTTCTGGTTTTAAAGAGACCTTCGCGGTGATATAACATGCAAGTCGAGATGACCACTTCGAGGATTGACCTTCGAGGCTATTTTTAGAGGTTTGCATGTCGAGCTTTTCTTTGCATGTCGAGGTGATTCTGATGGTTTTCGAGAGCTTAGCGATGGTGTGACATGCAAGCGAGAATTCTCACTTTCAGTAGGAACTTGCTATTTTTGCAGTGTGTCGGCGGCGCCATGATCCAATTCACGAGGCGATCAGCGATTATGCAGCGAGCGAGAACAGCGGAGATCTTTGCAATCGCATGCAATGCAAATTAGGGTTTCGGCAGACCTAAAATAGGCATCAAAAGTCAAAATCTTGAAAACCGATGTAAACCATCGCGATCGGCATTCTTCAAGCTATCTGGCTGGTGAAATTTCAGGTCAAACGGAGCACTTACTATTTTTAGTAAGTCAAATTGGAAACTGGCTAAAAATAGTAAATCAGTTGCATGCATCAGTGTCGGCAGCAAAGTCACGTGGTGAGGAGCGCCTCATCAAAATTTCACGTCAATCGGAGCTTGGGAGCTATCAGAATCAGAAGCTTACTATTTTTAGTAAGCCACCTTCAGAAACAGGCTATAAATAGCAGGGTGACTAAAAGTTGCAGTGTCGACAGGTTGAAAAGGTTATGAAGAAGCTGTGTTTAAAATTTCAGGCCATTCCGAGCTTCAGAGGCGCGAATACAGAGAACTTACTATAAATAGCAGGGCACGATGCTGGCGAGGATGATAAAATTCGTCTAAGTCTGGAGTCTCGTCCAGCAGGCAAGGCAAAATGCGCCCAGATTGATGAAGAGGCATAGAAAATTTTTCAAGATGCAAGTTCATCCTTCACACAGGGCAAAATGCGCCCAAGGTAGAAAAAGTCAAAAGAAAGTCAACAAGATTTCATCCTGTTCAGGGGTCCAAATGCGCCCAAGGTGAAAGAGGGAAAAGTTGAGAAAAAATTCTAAGTATGAGAAATCCGCCTCAGGGGTCAAAATGCGCCCATCCTTCTCTCTCATCAGAATGCGCCCAACTTACAAGGAGTCAAAGCATAGTCAACATTTTCATCCTTCTCCAAGGCCAAAATGCGCCCAAACTGGGCCATGTCAGGACAAAACGTGGAAGGTGAAGAGTCACCCAAGGATGTTGGAGTGTTCATCCACCAGCAGGGGTGAAATGCGCCCAAGGTTGCAAGGGGTCAACAAAAAGTCAAAGTTTTTATCCTTCATCACATGCAAAATGCGCCCAGCTTGCAAACTCGTCCTCCCCACCCTCCTAAATGCGCCCAAATGAGCTCACATGAGGACAAAAACAAGAAGTTGAAAGGTCATCCTCCTCCTACAAGGAAATGCGCCCATGTTTGGAAGGTAAAAGGTGAATGAAAGTGGTAAGTAAGGTAAAAATGTTATCTAGGCGTGGTAAACTCAGGGTAAAAGGCTAGGCGTCATCCTCCTCCATAGGCAAAATGCGCCCAAGGTGAGTGGGGCGTGATTTTTCTCCAAGTATGTAAGGCGCCTAAGGTGTTAGAAAATATTTGAAGGCGTTGAGGGTAATATAAGGTGTTAGAAAATATTCCAAGGTGTGGAATAAAATGCTAGGTAAAGTGTGCGCCTAGAGCAAGGGAGTTATAAGGTGTTGGAAAATTTTTCAAAGGCATTTCAAGGCGTTGAGAATAAAATGAAGTGTGCTAAGCGCTCAGGGGAGGAAATGAAATATTTTCTAAGTGCTAAAAATTTCTCTAAGGCGTTGGGCTTCTAAAATGAATATTTTCCAAGTGATGAGGTAAGGATGAAATGTGCAGGGCATGCCGGGAATGAAGTCGATATAAAAATTTTCTAAATGAAGTTGATCAAAAAAATCCCTCTCCACTGGCGATCAACTAATTTTTTCTAAGGCAAGATTTCAAAAGTGCATGGCGATCAACTAATTTTTTCTAAGGCAAGATTTCAAAAGTGCAAGATGATTTTAAAATATTTCCTAAGGCAAATTTATTTTCCTTGGAAAATACGCCTAGAGCTTCAAGTTGATGAATTTTTTTTGAGGCAAGCAACTCTTCTCAGTAATGGAGTCAGAAACAATGATATTTCAAGTTCTTCAATTTTTTTTCAAGAAGTCAGAGCAACACGGAGTGATCACAGGCGAAGAACGAGTTTAAATGATGGAAATAATATTTTTCTAAGGTTCAAAATTGAAAAATTAAATGAACCCGTTCGTTGGGTACCCATGAATTCGAGGCGTTCTGACGAAAATTTGCTTCTGGGTACTGAACATTTGCGATGATGAATGGATTTCCAAATCTTTCAAGCTTCGCCGACACTTTTTCAGTAAGGAATTTGATCAGTGCTTAAGTTATGAATTTTCCTAAGGGAGAATTTCAAATTTTCTAAGGCAAACGTAAATAAAATGTGTTTTCAAAGTGAATTTTCTTCAAACGATGAATACGAAGAGAGTTGCCTAGATAATTGTGATTAAATTCTTCAAAGATGAATTTTCCAGAGTTGATGATGAAGTTAAGAATTTGAATTCGAGTGACGGAGCTCCAGCTGGTGAGTAAAATATGATGAAGTTAAATTAAATTTTTCGAAGAGGAATTCAAAACGCCAGTCAAAGTCAAGTTTCTAGAAGAATAATATTCCCGACGACTGGAGACAAGTGTCAGAAGAATCAGAGAGGGAAAATTCGAATTCTTGAAGTGGAGTAGTGGAGTTTAATGGCACTGGCCAAAAATAATCTTCTAGAATTTGAATTTTAGCTATAAAATGAGAGGTTTTTCACTCATTTTCACAACTGGAAAAGGCGAATTTGCTAAGGCAAAGTGAGCTTGGAGAAGTTTGAATTTTGCTGGGGTGGAGTTTGCTGAGAAGAAGACGCCTTAAGTGCTGAAGAGAAGGTACGCCATTGTCAAGTGGAAAAGTGTTTGCTGCAATTTGAAGTTGCTTGAAAGGTACGGCTTTGAGCCTAAAATTTGATTTGCTTGAATTATAGTAAGAGGTGCGCCATTGCTTGAGAAGTACGGCCTTGTTAAGCTGAGGTCTGAAATCTGATTTGTTTAGTTGAGAAAAGCACGAACTTGTTAGTGTAAGATTGCTGTTTGAAGTACGAAGTGGTTGAGGTTCGATTTGCTGATTGCTGGTTGAAGTAAAATCATCGGAGTTCACTTAGAAATCTGTTCTAAGTGTCGGAATTCGAATTTATTCAAAAGAAGAAGCTGAGGTTTGCAAACGTGAAAGATATTGCAGCCTCTGGAATTCAACTGCAGCCCCTGTATCATGTCTTATTTATTAAATCTGATTGCTGATGAATGTTTGTTATGTTGCAGATGGCTGAAGCGAGGACAACCGGAAAGGACAATGGTGCCTCCCGACAGGCTATGATCAAGAAGCTGAGCAAGACATTCATGCCGGAGACGAAGTTTATTTCAAAGTTGGGCAAGTTGACGGACACGAACTTGGGCTCTGTCAACTTGGAGGCCCTCAAGATTTGTCGGATTGGAAGTCATCGAGACCCGGTCACTTAAGTACAACATGTCGTCGAAGTGGGTTGTATCTGTTCTTGGTTTCCGCCCGGCTATACGATGTTCCGAGTTGATTATGGAGTCGCCAAGCTACATTACGAAGAACACCGGTCGATCACGTCACCAGATGGCCAAGTACTTGCCAATCTTCCTCCGGCAGCCATTGGTGAAGCTTTTGGGATCCCGGTGCATAGAAACATGATCTACAAGTCCAGGGAGCGAGCGGAGCGTATGTATGCTTCTGCCTTTGAACGATGCATGGACACTATTAACACTCACTGGATGAGCACTCCGAGGCCGTCTCGTACGAAGTTGCCGAAGCAGATCATAGCAGAGGACTTGAAGCAGGAATATTGTGATCTCATCATGTTGCTGAGCAGGGTTGGTGGATGCCCACAGTCTTACATTTTTGAGCCATGGATGTTTTATTACATCAACCTGGTGTTGGAGGGCAAGGATTATGTCAATTGGGCTGAGATGATCAGCGATAACATACATGAGCAGCTCCTGAGCTTGCGGAGGACAAAGACATTTTACATGAGTTCCTATCTAATTTATATGTTGGCACGGATGACGAGGTACAGGGGGATTTCTTACAAGGAACCCATCGGTTGTGGCTCTCACCAATTCAAAATTCATGAGGCGTGTACACAGTTGCACCTTTCGAGCACAACCCATTACAAACGTGTCAACGATTCATTCACCATGTACATCACGAGGCTGCTTCAGGAGAGGTTACAGTGCAGAATCTCTAGAAATGCCCAGGAGCTAATTGAAAGGTATGGGTGCTGGTTTATACAGTTTCCAAGATTTTCATACATTAGGCTGCAAGGATTTTCTTCATACCCTTATAGGCTGCCTAAGTACCCAACAGATAAAATGATAATGCTAGAGATAGCTAGACAGTTGCTAGCCTTTGACAAAATCCAGAAGAAAAAGAAGAAAGGAGGGATAGAGTTTCCAGTTGTGATGGGCAACTCGGACGAGGTTTGTCCTTCGATACAGGCATGTAGAGAAGCTGAAAGTGAGCTTCAATTCTATCATTTCTCATATCACACTAGTAGACAACACTATGACCCGCACCATAACATCAACTGGGTGTTGTCAAAGGAATTCAAACACAAGGCCACCATTGAGGATTATTGGGCTGATGCAGTTGATGAGATTGAAGTGAGAAAGAGGATGTTCTCTAGATTGCCGATTACTCTGATCAGGGAGTGTGAGGTAGTTCCGGTTCCGGACCAGGTTAATGAGGACATGGATGTTGTTCATCCAGACTATGCAGCTGTTCGGGACACTCCACTTCCGCCTATTGATTGGTCAGAGCCCGAGGTTACCGACCTTGATACTCTCTCTATCCCGGTTATGAGGCATTCGGGGCACGATTACGATAAGTGTGAGCAGATTGAAGGTAGGTCGAGCTGGCGACTTGCTTGATGGGGAGATCACGGGGCCGCCCTGCGAGGAAGAGGAAGAAGCCTTGAATCCTACGAGTCGAAGAGTCGAAGAAAGAAATTAGTTCAGCGAGGCCCTCCACGGAGATTCTGATAGCGATTACCTTTGGAACCGTTCTCCAAGCATCTGAGGAAGTGTCTTTATTTCAGCGATCGGAGGGTTCTGATGGAATCGGTACGGTAGTACAGGATGATATTCAGCCTCCCGCGGAGGAGATGATTGGCGGTAGCAATGTACTGTTAAGGTTGTCGGGATCGTGGCGGGATGATGAGGGACAATTCTGCGACCCTCTCAATTTCCAGCGGAGATAATGACCATGAATGATGGCGTGATGATGATATAGTGTCGGCGGTGACACTTTCGGCCACTTGAGGCGATGAGCCTCGCGAGGAAGAATGAGGAAAGAAGTGGAACAGGTTAGAAGTGAAGACACCGGGAACATGACGCTTCGATATACCTATACGAAGTGCACGGTTGGCTTAGAGGCGAGAATGCGAAGAAGCAGAGGTGAAATTGATCCAGCGGTTGAGATGGAAGAGTTTTTGAACCGGATCAGTGCTCCTCCACCGAAGAAGAAGGCAAGAAAATTTTCGAAGATCTCCACAGATGAGGATGGCTCTCGTACTCTTCACGTTGCTGTCCCACGAGTCGAGTGTGACCGGAATGAAGCAGCTCCGGAAAACTATGTAGTCACCACTCTTGACTTGGGACGCCCTACTGGTGCACAGATTATTGAGGAGTGCGATAACTCCTTCCTTGCCCTTAAGGATAGATTATTCAAGAAAGAAGGAAAGTACAAGAAGTTGAAACGAGAACACAAGGCGTTAGTTGGATATGTTCAGCAGTTGTCACCGTTCGGCCCGAGAAGTACGTACCCGATTGATTGGAGCCTCAATGAGATATTCCTAGAGAGTCGATCAACAGCTTAGTAGAGTTGGGGAGAATGGCACAGGAGGCAGACAAATGGGTCTCAGGAGTTCGTACTGAGACAGAGAAGTTCATGGAGGACCTTGCCTTTGCCTTTCAGCAGGCCTCTACTATTTTGGCACGGATGGATGCGGTGGGTGATCCAGCGTCTTGAGGCGTTGAGGCATGTGCCACTGCAGTTGCTGATTGATGGAGGTGTCATTCAAGCGAATGACCGATATGATTTCTCTAGGTGGTATTCTTCGGCTATCACAGGGCGTGGCTTCTTTGATGCAGCACAGGCGGATTCAGCCAGGATTCACAAGGCTATGGCCAATATTATAGCTGGAGTTCAGAACACCTTCGAGGCCATCTTTGCTAGGCGGCTGAATCCAGAGGAGATAAGTTTTGATAATTTGAGGGGTTTGCTGGTTCCCTTCTTCGCAGATGTTAAGACCTTCGCACAAGATGACTTTGAAAATACTGCTACATTCTCCACTTTGATCCAGAACACGCAGGACTCATTGGCTGCTTGGAGAAAATCTTGTACGAGGCACGAGCACTCCGTTACAGTGTTAGAGTTTCAGTTAGATTGTGTTCCATCTATTTCAGTTGAGGAGGTTGAGGCCGTACTTAGCAGATTTGTTGAGTTGGCAGTCAGAGAGAAGGCTAATGGGAACACACTACTGGACGAGGATCTTCTAGAAGACTGAGTATGGAGCATTTATTGCATTTGCTATTTTGGGAGTGAGTGGGAATCTTAGATTCATTTAATGTACCACTCCCTATTCTGGCAGTTTTTAGGGTTAGGGCTGAGGTGGCACGATTCTGGCCCCTCTATTGATTGTAACCCTAGCCGTCCTTTGGGACTTGGCTAGCTATAAAAGGGGGAGTCCCCCTCATTTGTAAGGCATCAGATTAGAAATCAGAATATTAGAAGATAGATCAGAGCTAGAGATTGTTGAGTAGAGCTAGATAGTGTAGAGCATTTTGCATAATTTGGAGAAGAAAGAAAGTTTTCCCTTTGAAAACTTTTGAAGAGACTGTTGTGTAACACATTTTGTGATAATAGATCTTTTCATTGATGATGGAATTTGTCTTGTCATGAAATGCTAGCAAGGTTTCTTCTTCCTTTCGTATCCAAGTAGATTAAATTCATGCAAGTAGCTTACTTTGGTGTGTGGTGTTTCATTGAGATAGTTTCATTTTATTCCATACCACTAGCGGCTTGTTGATGATAAGTCTGCCTTGCGTGGTCAACTGGACATTATCTTGTGCTTGACTTCGGTTATGGCTTACATACTTATATGCGTTGTTCTGATGGTGTACGTATGTTAAACTATAACTTGAATACCTTTGCTATCCCCTTTGAAGATTGCACCGATTTTGCTGAGGCTGTCCGACGGAGGCTAGGTGAAATCTGGTTGAAGTCTATTGAGACGAAGCCCCACATACCTTGCATTTAGAATAGAGTACAAATTTCTTAGGCCTTTTCCTTTTACTTTCCGCATACTTCTTGTTAGTTTTAGAAAAGGATACACATTGCCAAATCATACACGTAAGAATCCCCTTCAAATTACATATCAACTGCTAACTGCGAGAAGTCTGAACAACTACGTAAGTCCCCTTGACATACCAGCAATATCACATCAAGCCAAACTGAGCCTATTCGCACTAAAGGAACCTTGGAGTTGAACGCACGAACTTTCTGGCAATCTTAGCGTGCGGAATACTTTGATCAAGAGAGAATAGAGCGTCCGTTGGGCGACTTTGTTCTGTGTTGGTGCGGTCTCAAAAACCACGTCAACAATACCGTGGATGTGAATACAATACATTGGTTACCTCATATGTTTCACCGCACAATACTTTGGTCAGACAGTTGTATAGAGCCCATTCTTAATTAGGAAAGCTTTTCATGCTTATTCTTACACCGGTTGCTAGTGATTACATTATTGTTATCTTAGTGATGATCTATTGGTATAGAATGTGGAGAAAATGGTATAGAACCAGGGAATACTTGTTCACTGAGATTCACGAGAAAAACCAACTGCTGTAATTAAGTATAAGAAAGGATGGAAGTTTTGAGGAACTTATTGTTTGATGCATTGGTAGCACAGTCTCTAACTTGATGTAAGTTTTTGGAAGGATTGATAGCAGTGCAGCAATCTACTCTTTTGTTAGTAACTTAGTCAAGTCACGTAGTGCATAAGGGATGTTCCTCTAGAATATGGTACTTCCTTGGAAGTTGGTAAAATTCCTTTTTAATATTGGCAAGGAATGTCATTGTTTTATTTAAATTTGAAATGGTTTAACTATCAAAATTTGAAGATTATTATTTTGGGCCAGTTGGTTCGAATTTGACCAAGTGCCGAGAATAAGATCATTCTTGTGGTTATTGTTGAAATTAAGACTGTTTATAATTGGATATAAAGCTAAGTATTGTGGGGGTTACCCACAAATATATTTGGTTGCTCGCCATGTTGATGAAATGTGCATTTCTATCATGTCTTGGATGGGCCTCTGATGGATTCTATAAGGAAGTAAATTTTATGAAATATACCTTGTATGTTCTTAACTTTTCAAAGGAGGAAACATTGTGTTAGGGTATGTGGGTGGACAAGTAGTTCAGTAAGCCCAGGTGAATAGTTTCTCCAAGTCGAGCAGGATGGTGAACTTATACTTCAGACGCTTAGCTAACCAAAGTTGTCATACTCAGTAGGAGGGTATCCTTAGTAGTGCGACAGAGTTGGTTAAGTGGGAGTATACACCAGAGCTCAGATGGTAACTGAGGGGAAATTTCTTCCTTTCAGTATCATGCCGAGTCTTGGAGGACAGTTAAACTAGAAAGAAATTCTGATCTTTTCTCTTGTATTTACTTAATAGTTTATTTTAACAATGCATTAGATAGATGAAACCGGTGCTTAACAAAAATCTTTCAGCTAGAAAAGTGAAGGTTGATGCTAACCCGTGATAAAATTCTCTTGGTCAATTGTGATAAAAGTAATTGATTGATATACTCAGAAAGAGTATTCAACTTAAGGGTGTTGTTATAACCACTTTTATAATTTTGCAATCAAGACGACTCAATAGACAGAAAAGATGTTGAATTCCTGTATGCTGGGTAAGCTAGAAGGCAGGATTATCATTAGACCTGAAACGTTATCTGAAATGGAAAACAAATCAAATTGAACTGAAAAGACTGGTGAAAGCTATTAACAAATAGGAAAGATAAATAAACGCCACCGAGAAGGATTATGAAGAAATCATTTAAGAATTTCCTTATCTATTGAAGAGCAATTGAGAACATTATATTTATGTTAAGTTTTTATTTGAAGACTTTGAATAAACAATCATCGAGGACGATGATTCTTAAGGGGAGGAGTATGTCACAACCCTTACATTGAGATTATATGTTTGTTGATGTCTTTCAAATGCAATGTTAGTTGCAAATAACTACTTTCATGTGATTATGACATTGGGAATGAAAAGTTGTTATTTTATTGTAACTGTAATGTTAACGAACTTTTATTTATTTATTGTCGTTGAATTTGTTGTTCATGAGAAGAGGAATGAGATCATGAGATCAAATTTCAAAGCATATTATTAAGCCATGGAGAACGATCTAATCCATAATCCTTGCCAGTGGATGCAGGATTGCTAACGCCGCGAGGAAAAGGGAAATATCATCAGGGAGAGGATGTGGTTAATAATGGATCTATTTTATCATCAAACCTAGAGTCGGAGCAAGACAGTTGAGCCTACGTCATTGCCTTGGCCATGAGTAAATTATACAATTATTGATTAAGCAAGTTAATTTAAATGATCACCTTTATAGAGATTATAAATAACTAATAAATAATAAATTAAAAATAAAATAAAATAATAATAGAAATAATTTAAATATTTATTTTATCCTCTTGAAGATTTACGAATCAAATTCTTGATATATTTATATACTGGCAAGAGGGATCAATTATTGAATTAAAATATGGGATATAAATTATTTACCACCGATTTTTAATGGGGAAAAACCATTGTAAGATGAGACTGGAAAAATTAAATGAATTGTGAAGAGAGCCGTCGGTGGTTGGGAGACAGAAGTCTAAGCGCCATCATTCCATTGTGGGAAACGGCCAAGAAGGAAGTTATGAAAATGCAAGGCTTTCTGAGTTTTCGGGGGGGGAAGGGGTTCGCTATTCTCTGGTCACTGTTGCCTTCTTGAATATAGCGATATTCTATCTCCTGAACCGAAAGCTCCTCTGAACGACCTCTCTTATAAAAACTATCTTCTGTTGCTCGAGGGTCCTTTTGGAAAACGGATTGAGGAGCTAATCGTATGTTATCTGAAGCTGGTAGTCGAGCACGGGATTCTTCCAACTCTCTTCAGTATCAAACGCGACCAGGCAAGTCTGGAATATCTTCTGTTTATGCTCAATAATTTAAATCGAGGTTAAAACATATAATCCGTCTCATAAGAAAGCCAGTACGTCTTTTCTGAGTATGTGATTGGGAAATCTTTGAATGCATAACACAATGTGCCATATAAGTTAAATCCTCCTTTATTGTAAACTTGTAGAGACGCAACTTGTAGTCAATGCCAATCTGGGGAGTTGTTTCAACCACCATTTTAAGTTCACTATTAACTCTTGGACTAATCGAACCCTGTTTCCTCTGTCGATCAACTTGTATTGAGCCTTGAGCAACTATCTCCAAACCAAGTCTCAAGTAATACGTGTGGGATGGGTTTCAGTTCCTCTTTGCTGAATAACTCTTAATAACTTCTAAATCTGTGGATTGGAATTATTCTTTAATTAAGATGCTGAACTGGCATTCATCTTGTGATTCCATTCTGTGTTGGGGTTCAGTTGAACCCACTTAAAAACACCAAGATAATCTATTTCTGTTGGACAACCGAATTTTCTTTCCTGTAACTAGAAGCTGTATAAATATACCTTCTGATCACCCGAGTCTTTGGGTTTAAAGATTTGGTATTCAAAATACTCGTCTTGGTCAAGCCATTCCTAAAGGTTGGATAGAAGTTTTCTATTATTATGGCTCTATTGATTCTTTTACCTTGCCTAGTCAAAGTCTGCTGGAACATTGATCCCAATCTCTATTTTTGGATACAAGCCTTCTATCACACCAATCCAAGATCATCTAACTTCAGGAAGTCCCTTCAAGGGTGGTGGTAGGTTCTGCTATTTTTGTTATGTTTTGAACCTAATCTTCTTTCGAGGTGAAAAGATTATTATGTTTAACTCATTCTTTAATACTTATGTCTTGGAGTTTAAACTCTACCAAAGCTTCCACCAAGTCTTTGTGGTATGGACGAGGAAGATAAAATGTTGAGATCCAGAAGAACCTTCCAATCGAATTTGTCTTTCTAAATGTTGAGCTCATTGGAAGCAACATTTGTAAAAGAAGAGATTTAATGAGAAACTAAGTTGTGGTAATGTTAACCTGTTGAAACCAAAGTCTCATCTCTTTTCGTAAAATGTTAAGTAGATCGAATAGTCTTTATTGATGTGATTTGACACGCAAATGATTCTCGGCAGCCACACAGAACGCAACTCTTCAAGTCCCAAGAGGTTATACCTAATTCTACGCACCTGCAATATATTTAAACCCTGCCGTCAAAGACCTTGCCACCCTCACGCCCAGATTACAGGATGCATGGCAGTCTGCCAATGAAGCCTGCCTTTCGCATGATAACAACACCATCCTAAACAACAAGATGTGAATTCTAAACTCCAGTTCTCGGGAATGTTAGACCTAAGGTTAAGACTTAGCGATAACGAAACCAGATACAGTAAGATTAAAACTTGATTGGAGACTTGTCATGCCGAGCAAAGGTGAGAGTGCTGACGACACATTACTTCTAAAGATGTCGGCACAATAGTGCCAGAGACATCGGCACAGGAGTGCCAGAAAATAAAATCCCGCCGGCGTACGACAAGTTAGAATCGCGATCCGTCGTACTATCAAGTTCCGCATATATCAATCGGGATCGAAGTACCTTCTTGGCTGGGAGGAACCCTTATGTTGGGCCGATCAGAGGTATAGGTCCTGACACCGTGCTCGTGAGGCATGATGATAAATTCTGATCCACGGTTTCGATTACCCTCGTGGAAGTGCTGGGTTCTGGAAGAAACCTCGAGACCGCAGGTCTTGGTTGGGCGCAAACCCCTCGATGATAATTCTTCCCCGAGATAAAGATTTCCCGGGCATGAGGAAGTGAGATGATGCCTGCAAGGAATTCTTCCCTCTCAGAATCCGTATACGCGATGAAAGTAATTGAACTTCTTTTTCATCTATACAAGGAATGCTATTCTTTATGTTAATGAACATAGTAAAATTCTCAGATACTTAGGGAGATAGTTACTTGAATTTATTCAGCTGTTGCATTGTTTCATAGCTGTAGTAATTATTCGTTATCTTCTGGGAGCAAAGAAAAGTAATTATTATTCTTCTGCAATTTCCTGTTAGATGTTTATAATTTTCAGCTGAAAATGAAATTAAAAGTTAGTTGATGAAGTATATAATGTAACGACATCTGAATTGAATTCTCTTTTCCGTATTGCTGCAAATGAAACCCTAGTTGGGCAGTTATTTAGTTATTGATCTGCCATGATCAGTCGGCGGAAAACTGTTGAACGATTCATGTGAACTGAAACTGAAACTGAAAATTAAAAAGATATTTGCAAGTTTGAGTTAGTTGGATCAATTGGAAACCCTTGTTTCGAAAACAGTTTAGCTGCAGTTCAGCTGAAAGTTAGTTATCAATTCAAAATTTTAAACTGTAGTCTGGGAAGGCTGTTACACATGGTGGATGTCATGTGTGTGACTCCATGACAGCATCACGTGAGAGTTCGTGATGATTTTCTTGTACTTGTGTTTCACCCTCTGGGAGAGCCATGGTGAACGTCACGATGAGGTGACAACATCACGTTGAGTGATGGGCACTTGTACATACCATACATGGGTGTAGCCATGATGGTTGATATCATGATGAGGTGATATCTGATATCACAATGAGGTGATATCTTTCCTATCCACATATGGGTGTAGCCATTGTGGTAGACATCACGATGAGGTGATATGTCTTATGCAGCTGGAAGTATCTTCCCTAGCTGAAAGGGAGTGTTGATGTTTATGTAAGCGTCGGTCACATCTTCCAGCACAGATCGCATAAGGAGTGCAATTAAATTGGAGCCTATTGGCTATTTAATTGTTGAGATCGATTTATGATTGGCCATGTCATTTGGTAAATGATGGTTAATATTTGTTAATGTGAAATGGAACGATCTATTGAAGAGGCACGATTTATTATAAGGCCGACTTCTTGATCATTGTACGCAATTTATTGAAGGGGTGCAATCTTCTATGAAGGCCGACTTATCTTGAAGTGTGACTACCTTTCACTTGTATATATTTATTTGATATCATTCATTGCTTCATTCATTCATATTCGTCATAAGTTCAAGTTCATTGAAGTACGAGTTCATCTTCAAGAGAAGATCGATATTATTGGAGGCTGAGTTCTATCAGCGATTTATATCATTGTGTTTCTGTGTTGCATCATACCTGGGTGCTCATATCTAGGCCTTCATATCGGCCCCTTGTAAGGAGATAATTGTTGTTGAGATTCAATATGTTGGAAATATTGTCATTGATGTCAAAATGTGAAGGCAGATGGTTCATTTTGTCATTAATGTTAAGTGAAAAAGGTGGAGTCATTTGTAGTATGATTAAAGATAACATAAGCATATTTTGAATAGGAACAAAACTAACTGAAGATAGTATTGAAGAAATTGTTATTAATGACAAGATTCAGAATCATTATGCAAGACTTAAATAGGATTATCATAAAGCTCAAGGTGCTGGTTCAAAACAGATTAATAATCAGATCAGATGGAGAATCAGACCAGGTTGATTAAATAATATATTTAGATCATTGAAAATTGGATGATTCATTGTTGAGCTTAATGGAGTCAAGGTTCACATCAGAATTATTAAAGATAAATTTGCAGACTAAACAAAAAAGCCCAGATCGAAGTTGAGCATCATCTACTGATGGAAATTGATATGAAGTAATCAACTTGATGAAGATACTTTGACAAGTTCGTCTGTTGCAATTAGAATGTTGAGGATTCTTGATATGATAAAGAAACAAACACTCAGATTTTTTTTGTTGGAGTTATTCGAGCTTGTTGAAGGATATCATTTTGAGATCATTAAGATTATTGAGATACGATTTTAGCTTCTTGGCTATACACATGTTGAAATGACATGAATCTTGTATGACAATGAAAGTTGTACAATGCATCCAAAGTGTGATATGCAAAAGCAAGATATAAAGAATATGTTCAGATGCTTGCTCAGATTTGTAGTTCATGAGATTCAGATCGAAGGTCTTTCAGCAGATTTTGTGGCTTTCAAAAGTGAAGAATATATCAAGTTCAATAGAATTTGCTCATATAAAAAAAAAGAAAAGAACGAACTATTTATAATATTGGTCTCACAAAATATTATAATGCATGAATTGAAAAGAATGATCTGAAAAGAACGAGCAGGAAAGAATGAAACAAACAGATTACAAAATTTGTTGCGATAACTCAAAGGATGCGATTATGTCAAAAGATATGAATGCAAAGCAAATATGTGATTATGAGTTTTTGCTAAATCATTTTTTTTTAAGAGGTGTGAATCAAGAAGCCACGTCTTTTGTTTAGAAACGATGGAGACAACAAGTAAAATCTGTTTTGTTATAAAAGACGTTACATATCAGTGGCCACGTCTCTTCTGAAAGGACACGTCTTCACATCTAATCTGGTGCGACTTAAGACAAACTGACATGTCTTTTTCAGATTATTTTTGAAATGAAAAGAATGCGTTATTTCAAAGTGACGTGTTGGCTGGAATTTCGTATTCTCTAAGGACGTGTTTATATCCAAGGGAGACGCATCTTTTAAAATCCAAGTATACGTCTAAGGAGACATAAGAGAATATACGATTTTCTCTACAATACAATTTTGTTTTACTTGCACACAGAAAATTAATTAACAAAAGATATGTCTAGAAGTGTATGTTGATCTGGCTATTAAATAATCAACTAAGTCAGAATAATCAAAGCAAAATCAAAGATCATTAAGGAAGAAAATCGGGTTAATGAAGGGGTATGAATGAATGTTGAAAAGGAAAAGTTATGATCTTTCATCAAAAGGCACATTTTTGGATCAAAGTATATATTTGCAATTCATTTTTTATTTGATGGTGTGGTTGTAGAGAATAAGTAGTTCAGTCAAGAGTCCCATCTTCTTGTGTGGGCTTAGGGTGATATCTTTCATCACATAAAGCAGATTGGAGGATAGGGATAGTTTAGATCTGATTGAAGGCAGTCATCTTACATCCATCAAGTCAAGGTTTGGTGCCTTGCATTAGGGGTTGGTGCTCCTCGTAGGTAGGTGCCTACTAAATTTGTAAAGGTTTAGGTGTTCCTTGTAGGTTGTATCCTACTAAATCATCTTTCTTGTAAATCTAGTAGGTTGGTGCCTACATCCTTGTAAAAATCAGTTCAATAAAGTTGTGTCAACTTGTGTAAATTGGTTCATATCAAAAAGTTGATTTTAATAAGTTTAAAAAGATTAAAAATTGAAAGTTTGTGTTGATTTATTGATTCACCCCCCCCTCTCAGTAAATCTTTTGTGCTCTTCACAATATATAAGTGATATATTGTTGCTGGGTTTTTCTCTCTCAAGTGGAGGGTTTTCCCAGGGTATCTGTTGTGTCTTGTGTCTAATTTTTGAATTAATTTCTGTGCATTACATTTGATCATAAAACTAACACTCGGGCCTCCCAAACGCAATGGCGAGGTCAATTTTCACCCAAACTGCTTCAAAAATTCAAGTACCCTCCAGATCTAGCAACTGAAACCATTCCTTCAAACCCTTGCAGATTTGGAAATATATGTTGGATTTTGACGAAATGAAAGCCAAATCTGACTTTCTCTGATTCTCAACAGACACATTGAATATGGCAATGTACATATGATGCCCTAGATTCAATGGTGAGGTTCTCAAGACCCCAACTCACACCCAACAAAACTTTCACGCCAAGATTGGTCCCTCAGATCTGGGAAGAAGTTTGTAGCACTAAAGCTCTGATACCATGTAGGAGTTTATGGTGAACTCCTCAACACCCCGGGATCACCTGGAAGACAAAATAACTTCCACAAGAGAGAAATGGTAGAAATATCATGCTATGATTAAGGATGCAAGAATGCCAAAATAGCAGCCACATTGAATATGGCAATGTACATATGATGCCTTGCTTATATAGGTAAGGTAAGGAATAGGATTAGACAAGATCATGATAAGTGTCTTAATCCTATCACATAAGACAATTAAGTCATAATAACCAAGGATAAGATAAGATCTAGAAATGACAACTAAGTCTTCTAGAAGAAATCTTCTAATCCTAAGTAAACTTAACATGTAAATATGTCCCCTAATTACCTAGTGAGTGAATTAACTAGGTACAAGACATTTATTCACACCAACACTTGGGCATCCCATGTAATCAGAATATCTCCCTAAAAAATAAATCTGCCACTTGTGCCACTGAAAAAGTTGTTGAGATAGCAAAGAAATGGACAAATTTGGTTAATCTATCAACTACTACATGAGTGCAATCTTTATTTTGGACCTTAGGAAGTCCCGTTATGAATTCCATCGAGATGCTTTCCCATTCTTGGTTGGGAATTGGGAGGGGCTACAATGAATTGACAAGATAAGTATGCTTAGCCTTATTTCGTTGACAAGTGTGACATTGCCAAACATACTTGAAGACTTCATTTTTAAGTCCTTTCCACTTAAACCTTTTCCGAATTTGTCTATATGTCTTGAAGTGACTAGTCATCGGTGTATCATGAAAGGATCTTATTACCTTTGCCTTAAATTCATAATTAGGTACGAAATAGATTATGTTTTTGTAAATAATGAATTCATTCACCATAGTGTACCTGTCATCTTGTGTAGTACCCTGTACCCTCAATGATACTAGTAGCCCAAGGATCCTTAGCATACTTAGCTAAAATCTGCTCTTTCTAATCTGCTGTAACCTCCACTAATGAGCATATATGTGGTCTCCTGGATAAGGCATCAGCCACAACATTTCCCTTTCCTTTGACAAAGACAATATCAAAGGCGTAAGCTTGAAGCTTGTAATGTCCCCTTCTCAGCAATGATCGTTTCTGTTGACCGTTGGCCTATTCCGGAGACCCGTAGGCTGTGCGGATGGTGAAATTAGGGTTTCCAAGTTTTGAGGTGGTTGTTGCTTGGAGTTTGGGTTTCTGACTGCGGATTCTTTCTGGGTTTTCAGAGAGCTTCGCAGTGGTGTGTTCAGTTTGGCATTTCGGGCAACTTCGCGAATTTACTATTTTTAGTAAATTCTATTTCTGGCAGTGGACAGTTCGGGTACAGTTCAGTTGGGTCACTTCTTCAGTTGTTTCAGCTGGCACTTCAGTTCTTGGCCTTGGGCGCATTTTTCTGGGAGAGATAAGTAATTTCATTATAATATTATTATTTTAATATTATACCCCTTGCCTAGCAGTGCAACTTTAAGTTGTTTTTAAAAAGGGGACTTTTGAGGGTCCAGGCGTCATAAGGAGATAAATTATAATTTTAAAATGTCAAATATTGAGACAAGTAAGTGGGACGCCCTTTTGAGAAGATTATTTTATTTTAAAAAGTGAAATGTTTTATTGTTGAAAATGGACACCATCTTTGGAGGGAAAAGGGTGAATTTGAAATTAGGGTTTGGGCGCCCTTGGAAGCTTCTAGATGTTTCTCTCTCGTCTATATAATCAGGCCTCAGCTCTTCATTTGGCATCTTTTGTCTACTACACCGTTATGCTGCTGGATTGTCTTCAGGCACTCGCTTCGAGGAAAGCATACCTCCTAGCATTGGCTCTTCTTCTTGCTTGAAAGATAGCAACTAGTTGAGAGGTTAGCATGTATTAGGAAGTTTATTGCATTTTCAGTTTAGTATATGCATTTGGAGTTCTAGTTTTGCATTTATGTTCATTTCTGGAAGTTGCTGAATATCATATGGGAATGTAAGAACTGCTCGCAGCTTTTGAAATAAAATTATTTTGGTTCTGGGCATTAAAGAAATCTGTTTTCCTAAGCTAGGCGTCCATCTTTGCCAAGTTATAGATTTTATATTACTCATTGGGATTTTTAAAAAAAAATCGCCCTTGCTAGAGGGCCGTACCTTTCTGTAGTTTGCTTTGGGTTCTGTGCAAAAACAATGAAAGTCTTTTGGTGAGGTTTATGCATTCCATTTGGGGCGCCATCATTACTAGAGTAATCTGCATTTGGTTATAAGCCATTAGGGGGTGTTATGAGCAAGTTATGAGCCATTGAATGGCTAGTATGTTGCAGATTTTCATCATTCTATGTGCAGGTCTGATACAGCAGATTTAAGATAATTGTTCCTTGGTTGAGATTTGAGTATTGGAAGTCAAGTTGGATATTGTAAATGCTTACTAATCATCTGCAGCTTGGAAAGACATAAAATTTCAGTTTAAGAGATTATTCTATCTTATTGTAAGCTGCTAGTAGTACTATCAGCATTTCCTATCTTACCTCTCATTTCTCTGAATTGTAATCCCCACTGAATAAGTGGAAGAGGCTGGCTTGCTGCCTTTTACTTTCTTGCATTGTAATTTCTTAAGTCTCCGCCATATGGTCGCCTCTTATCCATCACGGATTGAGTAGCACATACTTGGTGTTGAGCTCTTTTCAGTATTGCAATAGATAGGGATCCTTTGACCAAATGCTCGTCGTTCACCGGCGCATCTCTGGTTAGAGTTCTTGTTCAGCATTTACTTTGAGATCCTCTGACCAATGCTCACACCTTGCCCGCATTGGGATCCTGGTGTACATTCTGGTTAGAGTTACTTTCTGCATCGTTTTGGTTTATGCTAACCTTAACGGGTGCATGTTGCATTGTAATCTTTTATGAAAAAACAAAAAAAATTGGTCCGGTTCTTTACAAAGCTTACTCAGCGATTTCTGTTGTTGGTCATTCAATTTTTTTTTATTCAAAAAATATTTAAGATTATTGTGGCTAGTTTTTACAATAAACTTACTTCCCACAAGATAAGGTCTTAACTTGGCCAATGCATGCATAATGGCCAACATCTCCTTATCATATATAGAATAACTCCTCTCAACAACCCTCAGTTTTTTGCTCTCAAAAGTAATGGGATGCTTATCTTGCATCAAAACAACACCTATACCCTCTCTAGAAGCATCACACTCAAGATCAAAAGGCTTGGAAAAATCGGGAATAGCAAGAACTGGGCATGTACTCATAATCTGCTTAAACTAATCAAAACATTGTTGTGCTATATTAGTCCAAACAAAAGCCCCCTTCTTAGTCAAATCAGTGAGTGGAGTTGCCTTGTGTGAAAACCTTTTTACGAATCTTCTGTAAAACCCATAGACCGAAAAATCCTTTAAGTTGTGAAAGATTTGTAGGTGGAGGCCAATCTAGAATAGCTTTGATCTTATCTGGATCCATCATTTCTCCGTCGGAACTGATTATGTGTCCAAGGTAGAGAAGATTTGTCATATTGAATTTACATTTCAATTCCTTAGCATATAAGGACTCCCTCTCAAGTATGCTTAACACTTCATCTAAATGCCTCATGTATTCTCCCAATGTCTTGTTGAATATCAATATGCCATAAAAAAAAATAGAACAAACTTGCGGAGCTCCTTATTGAAGACCCTGTTCATACAAGACTGGAAAGTGGTGGGAGTGTTGGTTAGGCCAAATGGCATAACGAAAAATTCGTAGTGTCCAAAGTGACACTTGAAAGGTGTTTTCTCCACATCCCTCCTCACGGACTCGAATTTGATGGTAGCCTGATCTCAAATCAATCTTGGAGAAATAACAAGCACCGTGCAATTCATCTATTAGCTCGTCTATTCTTGGGATGGGGTATCTGTTTTTAATTATCTTCTTATTTAAAGCCTTGTATTCTATGCACGTACGCATAGTCCCATCCTTCTTTTTGACCAACACCATTGAAAATGTGAAAAGGATTCTTATTGGGCCTAATGTGTCCCATTTCGAGCAACTACCTGATGGCCTTCTCTATTTCATCTTTGTGCCTCTTTAGGTGGCTGTATGGGGTAGTTATCATGGGTTTGGATCCCTCCTCCAACTCAATAACATTCTCAATGCCTCGCTCAGGAGGTTTCCTTGGAGGCATGCTACCAAAAATCACGCCATGCTTAGATGTAATGTCCCCATTTTGCGAGCATCAGAGTTTGGTGGATTTAGCCTATTCCTGACCCTTGTAGGCTAATAGGTCTGGATAGAGGGTCCCTTGTGGCAATTACTCGGTGATTAGAGACATTACTCTTCAGCTGGATTCAGGTTTTTGGACTTTGCACAGGTTATTTGACTTAGATTGGCACACTTACTATTTATAGTAAGTTACTATTTTGGGAGAGTCAAGGTTCCTATTAATAGAAAGACACCTGGGCAGAGCATATTGGCAGTGTTGGCGTTTAAATTCGCACCTCTGGAGTGCGGATTTGAAAACGGACAGCTATGCACAGATAAACTGCTCTTCAAATTAGGAGGGGAAGCTCCCTCTTGCTGATGGTGTTTGAAAGAAAGTAAACTAAAACTAAGTTGCCTATTTTTTTTATCAGCTTAGAGCACAAGGTTTTTAAACACAAACGCCACAGTTGAGATTTTCTAATAGAAGAAGTTCAACTACGACTAACTTTAGACTAAAGACGTTCCTAACCTCTCAAGTAATAGCAGAGCAAGAGAAGTTAGAAATTAACAAGGTAGATTTTCTGACAAAAATACTTCAATAATCTCTCATTCAACGAACACCTACACACTTCACTGCAAGCTGAAATAAAGATCATAAAAGTAGAACATAGAAAACGGAAATCTGAGATTTTGGACCAAGGCAAAAGAGGCTCATGATTTTATTACTCAAATCTCTGAAACAAAGCTCACTTCTAACATGCCTTGAACAAGAAATTGCAGCTAAAGAGGCTTGCAAACTTATTCTTAACACAATAGAAAACAACAATCACACTAACTCCTTGTTGGCTAAAGAGGCTCAACAATTTGCTTATCACAACACAAATGAACAATACTTGAGCAACAAATAGAAGGCACAATAGGCTCAACGTTTTGTTCTCACTAGCACGGTTAAAAGAAACTAAATGAGCAAAGGCTCTTATTTATAGAGAAGCAGAGGAGTAGGGAACCCTAAAATCTCCTTGCTTTCACAATCTAGGGCTTGCTCAGCAAGCAAGCTTTATTACTAAATCTAGAAAGATAAAACCCTAGAAAGCAGAAAAAAGCGGGAAACGCCAACTATTACATCTTATCTTTTTTCTATCCTCAAAGAATGGATAATGATTATTCCAAGAATAGAAAGAAAGCAGGAAAGAAAGCTGCTTTAAAGCTCGATCACATCCGCTAGGAAGTTAGAGATCGTGTCCCGGTTCGGTGCATCTATGCCATCAACGACCAAAACACGCTTTTCAAGAATATCTTGACATCGCAATAGATCTTTCCGGAAGTAGAATACCATTGGCAGCTTTATGAACTTTCTTTGACATCCACGAAATATGGCCTATCATACGCCAAGCTGGTTACAGCTGGCAGACAACATTCTCGAACTAATTTTGCACCTCCTCAAGCGACGTAGGAACCATCTTGAGGCTGTCTTGGGGGATCTCTATAGCGAATTGTTGATGAAAGAAAGGCTAACCACCCTTTGTCTATAGACAATGAATTCTTGGATATCCTCTCATATGTTTTAACTTTGAAAACGTGACACTCTCTCCAAGCCAAGATTTGTCTTTTGTGCTCCTTTGAAACTGCTGAACCGTAGGCTGTGTCTAAATCAGTAATGATAATCTCATGCCTAGGTTTTACTTCAGCAAGTGTTTGTTCAAATCCTTGGATGCCTTGACGAAGTTCATGAGTGTTTTCTCTCAATGAGAACTTATGTTGTGCAAGATCTCTTTTTCCCTCGACAATGAAGTTCACCGATCCTCCGAGTCTCTTTCCCACATATGACCAGCTGTCTTAAGCGTGGTGATCATTTAGTGTCTCTAAGACTGGGGCAGCAAGCTGGGTTGTTTGTGAAGAACCATGGACAAGGTTAGAAATGAAAAGCCTGAGCTGCTGATTTTCAGCCTTGAGGGCTGCCTTGTCTTCTCCATCTTTAAGCACTCTTTCATGAAGGTTTTCGGATACAACTTTGAAGAGACTCAAATCTGCATGTCTGGTATTTCTACCGAGATTAGCCTTGACCATGACGAAATCATCCATATTTACCTCATCCCTGTTCTTATCTTCTGGGGGCACTGCAGTCTCCACGACTATCTCGTTATCAGGATTCCTATCAAAATGAACTTGCTTCTTTGCCTTCTTCTTAGGAGGTTCCTGATAGATGTTATCGAGATCATCAACACTCACTTGATATGAAGGCCTTTTCCTAACCCTTCCTAAGGAGTTTTCAAGCCAAGACACAGTAGTATCTTTACTAACTTCCTCAGGAGGTACTGCTGCAATCTCTTCCTCATCTTCGATATCAAGATCAATGTGAATTGGTGAAGAACCCGTCAAAGGTACAGAATCTTGTGTTGAAGGTGGCTCCTCTGCTTCATTCTGAGGTACGGGCTCGTCAGGAGGAACTTCTGAATCAATTGTAGGCTGTTCCTGTATGACTATGCCTAAGAAATCCGACCTTTTTACATTTTTATTTGATCTACAACCTTTGACGCCATCTTGAGACTGACTTTTACCCTTTCCTTTCGACTGTGTTCTGGAAGAAGAGGGAATTATCCTTGGCGGATCTGCTACTAGAATGGAGTTCTTCCTTTTAAGCACTAAGAAAACCTTACTATGCTCAATGACTTGTCTTGTTCTTTCTTCAACTGAAAGAGATTCCTTGTTTGCCCAATTAACTTGTGGAAGAGGCTGATCCTCGATTCGTTTCTGAGTGTACATCGATAGAAGCACATCTTCATCATCATCAGAGAGACCTTCTATATCTTCATTTAAACAATCTTTCATCTGATGGAGAGTTAGCCTGCTGTAACTACGCCTTCGCACTTCAAACTCATCTGCATAGTTAGCCCAAAAATCTTCAAGTGCGGCTATGTGATTATAGTTCTTCTCCAATCAGCCAGCGTAGACACCATGAGGATCAAATGATCGCCT
>VDFB02077881.1:0-33077 GCA_007258455.2 Sequoia sempervirens
CATACTCCTACCTCCATTGCTCCACATCATCCATCCTCTCACACCCATCCCATTGCTAGTACAAGCACTTTGGATGCCAGAGGAAAAATGCATCAATCTAAACACCCACATGAATCTAAAGCTTCCCATGTCCCCTCTAAAAGACATGGTAAAGAAAAGAAAAACAAAATCCAAAATCAAAATCAAATCTATAGCTCGCAAAGAACCACCAAAGAAAACATCAAAACCATGTGGATCCCAAAGAAAAAAGATGCAATGCCATTAAATGAGAAATCTGTAAGAACATCCAAAGTTGCTCATCCAAAAGCTAATCCTTTTCATCCACCCTCTCCTACATCTATTTTGGGTCCCTATGTCCCAAAATACACTATTTCGTCTCTTCCATTATCCCCGCATTCTCCATCCATTAATCATTTTATCTTTTCACATCCACCACCACATGTGCCAATGTTGGTCCTAAACACATCTCCCCATCACATATCCACCCCATCGTTCCATCCATACACTTTCCAACATCCCACCCATTATCCCACGTATCTCCCCCATCAAATCCCTCTAATTCATCCTCTTGCATAATCCATTTATCCTCATAAGATTGTACCAACAACCAACAGTCAGTTTGAACATGAGCTCTTAATACCTTGTATAGAACTTGATGCTTGAGTCCTTCATCCATATCCTTATCACGTGTCTTCTAAATCCACTTATTCGCCTCCCTATCCTTATCCATCTCCTTATGCATGCTATGCAAAAGTCCAAAAGCAAAAAAAGTTCAAAATCCAAAAAAGTCAAAAAAATCAAAAAATAAAAAAAAAGGTCAAAAAAATCAAAAAATAAAATAGTAAAGAGAAATAATCCGTCTAATGGTGAAATCTTGGCAAACAAGCACCTTGGATAAGTACCATGATGAAAACCTGGGAAACAAGCGTCATGCATAAATCCCCATCTGCACTTGGGGGCAACTTCCTAATATGTGCTCCCTCCATCCACTATGCTTCCTGCTATGCTTCCAGCTATGCACTCGTCTTCCTCTTATACATCCTTTTCGTTCATCCCCTCCATCCTATCTATCTTACACATCCTTCTTGGCATATCTCATTTATCCCAATCCTTCCATCCTCCTTGTGATCTTGATAACAATGGGGCAAACATATAAGCATGCTTTGGGCACCTCTTAGCATACATCTCCCTCATCTGCACACTATCCCAACTGTCATTCGCACTCGTCTACCTTCCTTATCCACCTATCATGCTACCCTCAATCTCCCTTCCTTATCCATGCATCCTATCTTCATCCATCTCACTCCTTTATTTTCCTATCCTTCTCTATTGCATCTCTCATGCCTCATTATACATGACATATCTAGAGTGGGGGCATCTATCTTCCTTTGTGATACAATCCTTGGAGACATCATTCATTCCATCAGAACAATCCCTTCCATTTCCCTATCCTTATCTCCTTATCGATATATCCATCTCCCCATCCTTCTCTCTTATTCCTCCACACAATCCTTATATCCATCTTCCCATCCCTATCTTCCTATCCTTCCATCATGGCATCCATTTTCATCTATCCATCTAGTCACCTTTTCCTCATCCAAATCCTTATCCCTCTATCCAATCCACCCAAACAATCTTTTTCCTCCCCCCATCCTCTACCCTCATCCCATCTCATAATCCCTTGTCATTGGTATCTAGCTATAGGCTTTTCCCCATGCAATCCAATGTCATCTATCTTATTGTCATCACTTCTGCTTCTTTTGCACATCTTTTCCATCTCCTATCATTTCTCATCATTCATCTATCTATTATATCATCCTCCCAATTCATCTTTTGATTATTTGGATAACTATTCCATCCCTGAGCTTCGTGATCACCATCCTCTGATCCAATCCAACAAGTCTATCGTGTCAGTCCAATCATTTTATCCCCTTCATCAGGGTTATCTCATCATCTTTTATCCATCACTTTTCTTTGAACTACGTTGCCCTTGTGCTTTCGCGTAGGAAAGGTCGATCATTTGATCCACCCGCGGGGTTCCATCCATCATCGATCTATATTGTCCACTTTTCTCCTATTCTCCATCTTATCTTGGTCATCCATCAAAATCTCCATCATGGTCTGTTGTCAACCTTTTGTTGAACTACGAGGGCTCTGCGCTTCCACGTATGCAAGGCTAATCTTTAATTGGCCCCTGAGCCCCTAGGTCTTTAGGGTGTGTCCATCTTGTGTCGTGTCATCAAGCTATGCCCTTATCTAGCTGGTTCATAACAAATGAGATCCACTTGTATCAGTAGATCCAATCAATTCCAAATATCCTACGTCATATTGGTCTTTTAGTTTAGTATCCATCATCGGTCTCAACAGGATGCATCCTTCCTAATAGACCTCATCACTCCCATCCATCCCCTTGATCTTATGGCAAATGACTTGTGAATTTGATTACAATCTTTTGATGTTTTTGGATTTTGTTTATCATTTGAGCTCCCTATCATCACTTGTCATGGTCGCCTTGATCCATCATATCATGGTGTGCTTTGACTAGTCAACATAGGGGTGTATCTTGATCTTTTCTTTGTCTTATCGGTTGTCCCACATGGTACCCACCAAGACCCCTGGGGTCTTGTGTTACGTTGGGGCATCCTTGTGTGCTTATGATTATCCCAATACCTGGCCCGACCAAGGTCATCGCGACTTTGGGGTGTTGGGATAACCTTCTTGTTTAATCTGTTTGTTTCATGCATTAGACACTAATCCACCTTGGTTCTTTATACCCTGGCGTCTTTTGTCTTATGCTATAGCAAAAATCAGTGCTCCAAAGATGGAAAAATTGATTGCATTTCATCTTCCCCACCCGTGCATTCATCCTTCATCATTCTCCCCCCCACTCGCACAAATCATCTAATCATATCCACCTTAACCCCATCATTATCATAATTATCCATCTGTATTCTCCCTCGATGTTGTTTTGGGATGTATCTTTCCCTCATCGACAACACTTTCATCATCATCATCGGGAGGTATTCCTCCCTATCCTTTAGTGGTGTTTTGGGACGTATCCTTCCCTCATCAATACCACTCATTGGGGTGTATCCTTCCCTCATCAATACCACTCAATGGGATGTATCCTTCCCTCATCCTCATGTTGTTTCGAGATCCCTCATTGACAACACTCCATCCCTCATCAACCCCCTTTTGGCTTGTACCTTGACTGGGGCAACATCACCTTTTGTCATCCATTTGTGCTTCATCATCTTCATTTTGCATCATCTTCCTCATCTCCTTCATCACTCTCCCCTTGCATCATCATCCTTATTCCCCTTGCATCATCTCCTCCATTTCGAAAGCCCACATGTGTTCTCTTGAACCCACATGTCCTCTCAAGGGGGCATCCTTCATCCCTAATTTTCATCATCTTTTTCCCTTCCTAATCATTCAAAGGAATGACTGGGGCATCTTTCCCAATCTAACCATCTTCTTCTAGGTTCTATGTTTTAATGATCTTTGAAATGATGCTACTTCGTAACACCATCTCAAAGAGGGGTAAAATGTAGACATCTAAATTTGGACACTTAATTTATCCAAATTCATCCCCTTTTATCTTATTTTCGTTAATTAAGTAATACCGCTATTATTTAATTAATATCTTTAATTCTGCCAAATCCCTAAGGTATTTAATCAATAATACCTTATCTCTTTAATCCTCCTTCCATCAATTGAATTAAATAAATATTCCATTTATTTAATTCCCTTCATGTCATATCCTCCATCATTTTTATCTAATCTTAATCCTTCTTCATCTCATCATTAGATGTGCACATGCTCTAATCCTTGATTAGAGGTGTCAGCTATCCCTCCAACTTTGCAAGTTGGCCTCTAATCTTTCTTAGCCACCTAACCTTCCTCTAACCTCTCATCAACTGTCTAATCAACCCCTTTAGTCAACTCTTCCCATCCCCCAAGGAATTTTTAATTCCTTTTGTCTTCCCAAAGTCCTTTAAGGAATTTTTAATTCCACTCTCATCTTTCAAGGAATATTAAATTCCTTTTCTCTTCCCCATGTCCTTTATGACATGTGTCCTTGGTTAACCTTATTAAAGGCCTTCCCCTTTTGGACAAGGCACTCCACTTCCCCATGTGAATTTTTAATTTACTTTTTAATCCCCAAATGCACTCAAAAGGAATTTTTAATTCCTTCACTTCTTTCCACATGTCCTCTCTTTATTCTTTATTATTTCCCCTCTCCCCATTAGGATATTTGAGGAATTTTTAATTCCTCACATGTCATTTCACCCACATGGGGACAAACACCTCCTTTATGAGGAGATCTTGTCCAATTCGAAGGTACTTTGTACCCCCTCCATTTCATGTACTATCCTTCCACCTCATGTCCACTTCACCTTTTAGGGCTATATCACATGCCACATGTCAAGATGTGGGGGCTTGTGAGTTCTCAACTCACCTTGGCCCTACATCTTGATCATTGGTGGCTCAATCTTGGCCATCCATTCCCCTAGAGATTTCCAAAATCTCTATAAATACCCCCTCTTTTCTCTTATTTGAAGAGAGATCATTTTGCTAGCCAAACTCTTGCAATTTTGTTTCTCAATCTACACTTAGCCATTTGCATCCATTTTGTCCAATTATCTTGCATCTCACACTTCACATCTTGCATCTACTTGCCATCAAGGAGCATACATCTCATCTACAATCAAAGGGCCAACCAAAGAACAACTCTACAAGGTAAAAGGTTCCATTTTTATGTTGTTAAGTTCATCATTTGCCCAATCTTGAAGTGTAGGGTGTTTTTAGTTGTTATTTGCACTCTCTTTAGTTTGTTGCTCATCTTTTAACGATTATATTTCCCTATCACACCCACTATTGTGGGATCACCAAGGCAAACACAATGTTGAGACAAGAGCTAAGAAAAATAGTCTATTAATCATAAGACATGTGATTGAGTTGCAATAATGATATGGCCCAAGGTTGATTTTACTACCTTGGGTGGCAAGTTGGACTCTATTGATATTGCTTTAACACCTAAAATGGGACAATCCCACCCAAAGGCCTCAACACCCCTTCAGGATGCAACCCACAATAAATCCACACAAGGCCAACTTCCAACTCTAACATCTCAAGAATTCCTTATGTCTCCAACCTTCTAATGATTTTAGAACTCCTTGGGCACATTCCTATATGCCCAATTGCCAACTTTTTAATCTTGTTTGCTTTGATGAGCTTAGAAGACTCATTACACTTACTTTGAATAGAATACCAAAATGATTTAGAGGAAGTGGCTATCAAATCCTAGAGAATTACAACAAGCCTCCATGGTACCTTAACTCTATGATGTACTCTAGACTCTTCACTATTAACTTTACATTGAAAATAGCTTTAAAAAGATAAATTATGTAGAATCAATATTTAAGATACTCTCCCTTCCAATGCATGCATGCATGCATGAATGAATGAATGAAAGATTTTAATAATGTCTATGGGACCAAGCAAATATATGGGACCAAGAGCCATAACAAAAGTGACACTAATACACCTACAAGACTCAAGGACCACCCAACTAGCCTTATGAAATTTCCAAACCCTTTTGATGTTAGATTTTCTATTCTAGATCTTGATAAAAAAGCTTGTTTTTTCTAGCCTCGCCTCCTCAAACAAGGCAGTTAGCTTTTCCACTCTTAAGTTGTCTTCATACTTGATACATATATCACTATAAGTTGCACACTCCATGATGTAGTGCCTTGTTATCTCCACCATCCACTTGTTGTAAAATATGCATGTTCTCATTTCTCATTCCTCCTTAGGCATTGTCCACCTATTTGTCTCACATTTGGGATGATGCAACTAGTCCTTAATGGGTCATCAACATTTTTTCCTTCCACTTAATTTATGGTCCTATGTTGTTTTTTTGTCATGGTCCCATGTTGATTAAACTATTTGATACAATTTGCTTTCTTTTGACCAATTTATTTTGTCCACATGACAATTTTGATTTTTTCTCTTACATACACTTTAATTTTCTAATTAGTGCTTAGACACTCTTACATGTTAATGTCCTAGTTACTCATCCAATTATTATTTTTGTTCCATCCATGTGCTCTTCATTTTACTTAGTTCTTCCTCTATAATTATTTTGAACCAACAATGGTTCTCCATATTGTATATCTTTTTTAGGTAACTTAATTTCCAAACCATCACCAAAATAGAAAAATACCTATTTCATCTAATAAAATCTCATATGAAACTAAAATTTTAACTTTAAACCAAAGGGTTGTAGCACAATTGATCAAGTGACAATGAGTGGTATTTGATCAAGCACAATTGACAATGAGTGGTATATGCTTTGATTATGTCATCCATCAAGAGTCAAACCCATGGAGATATGATATAAAAGACGAGGATGAGATTGTGGTCCAAGTGACTTTGGTAGAATGGATACCCCTTAATCCTTGACTCTGAACTAAAAAAGTAACAATATAGATTTGTGCTCTCATATCAAATAACAAAACAAACTGATTAAAGATACAAAATCTTCCATTAGGAAACAATTAATTTTAAAACTAAATTTTTAGATTCTCTACCAACCTCTATATAAATATACTTCTCTCAATCTTTAATTAAAAGAAGCATCAAATCTACTTTTAAAGACTTACGAAGTCTTGAAAGGGAAAGTCACTTTATCAAACCCTAATGCTATTTTGCTACGGTGGCCCCCAAATTTACCGAACCTAATAAACAAGGCTCGTAGGGTTTGAAGATATGACGCTACTTAGGGTTTGAAGATATTACGCTATTTAGGGTTTCGTATTGACGATGTTTATATATTCAACTTATAGTTCGAGGAATAGGTAGCGAGTGTTTCTCAAATATGATAGAGCTTTTTTGTGGTGTATTCATGCTTGTTTGGGTTTAAAGCCCATTGGTTTAGGGTTTTCTTGACTGCAATCTGTTTTGTAAGTCTGCTATCGGTGTTGATGGCGAGAAATTAGAGTCACTGGTGTGCTTTCAAAAAAATCATAGCACATACAGCGCTTTACATCGCCTAGAGATAAACGGGCAAAGTATTGAGGTCCTTCATCCCCAAATTGACGGAACCCGAGCGATGCCTGGATATATTATCCGTTTTATCTGTAAGTTTTTTTTTTGGTTTGGGCGTCCTATTTTCTAATTTTATCAACGGCAGGTTCGGTCAAGCGATTTATTGAAATAATAGGCTTTTGTTGGCCGGTGATGAACTCATATTACCTACATTGTCTGACACAATCTATGATTTTATTCTGATGAAAACTTCTGAGGCCAAAATTAAGAAGTAATTTTTAATAAATCTTTTACTACTGACTATAGTACTCTGTTCCTCACACGATTTAACCGGAAATGTCTGCAAGCACACTGCTTTAGTTTGTGTTTCCTGGTTATTTAGGGTTTTGATCTAATTGTTTAAGGTGAAATGAAACTTCAATTGTGTTTCCTGGTTATTTTAGGGTTTTGAGCTAATTGTTTTAAGGTGGTCTCAAATGAAACTCCAATTGTGTTTCCTGGTCATTTTAGGGTTTTGAGCTAATTGTTTTTAGGTGTTATCAAATGAAACTTCAATTTTAAATGGATTTGGAAACTTATCACAAATTTACTTTATAGAAAGAATAGCATAATGAATTCCAGGGCCAGTTTGTGAACTACGCCCTTACCTTTCAACCGAGGTCAACATACCACAACTAACTTTCTTCTAGATTTGAGTATGTTTTGAAATGTGATTAATTGTTTAATTTTAATTTCAGTGGATTTTTTATTGTTAATATCTACTGGATGACCTTTGTTTAGACTAGATGTAACCCCTCTTTCATGGGGAGGAGTGTCCTACTTAATGGGTGCCCTTCGTGTAGCGTCATTGTGGGTGTAGAGTAACTCATCTTCTGAATGGCTGACCTTTGTTTTGCTAAAATAGAATCCCACTTCAGTAGGGTGGAATATCCCATCCATTCTTCGATCGTGAGTAGTTAATTTGCCACCATGAGCGTTGATAATAAGCATAGTTCTCAAGAGTTTCAAGTTAATCCTATATTGCATAATCGAAGTTTAATCTGAACTAACCCTTTGGTGTAAGCCGTACAATTGATTCCCTCTCTCAAGATTTCGAGGGGTGCAAGCCTTCCAAACTCCATTGCCTTTCAACCGCATGAATGGAGAAACTTGAAATCACGAGTTCGTTCCTATGAGTAGAAGATTTTTGTTTGTGTTAATGTTTTCACGTGGTATTCCGATTGCATTCTCTAGTTTGGACATGAGGACATCGCCACTATAATTCTTTACCTTGTCCATTATTTTTTCTTTTTAGACTTCCCATAAATCAAGAATATATTAAAGAGAGCTCAAGTACATGAACCAAGGAACTAAAGAGACTTTTAAATGGCCATTTGAATATATAGAGAAGGAGAGTCCACACATGGTTTTTATAAAATCATCTCTCCAAGAAAAACATGCGTTAATAACAATAAAGGGCATGCAACATGGCCCAACAAAGAACCCCCAATTTCAAGCCAATTTGTCATCATCAATAATTTGTAAAAGCAGATGCAAACTATCTTGATTCAAATCCTTACAATTCTCCACAATCTTACTATTCTTTTCCCTAGAAGGCTATTTGGCCAAACAATCCTCAACCTTATTCCACTCTCTCAAAATATGATTAAAGGAGATCAGTTCAAACTTAGAAGCTAATTGAAGTATTTTTTTTATCACCCATGTTAATATGAAAGCACAATCAATTTTTATATTTTTAAATTAGGAGATTGACAAGAATTAGACTTAGCCTCACAAACAATTTTATGTCGACCACCATCATAAGTCTTCTCAAGACCATAAAGAATAGAGCAGGGTTGAGAGTTTGAGGTTGAAGTGAAGGCCTAAGAAGAGATTGAGGATTAATAACAATCTCCAAAATGTAGCTCCTTGAGTATCCAAGGAGGATAGGGGAACCACCTCAAAGAATTTTGCCTCAATAGCTTATTTGATCATACCTTTAATTTTTAGGAATTGTTTGAGTATCCAAGGAGCATAGGGGACCCACCTCAAAGAATCTTGCCTTAATAGTTTATTTGATCATAACTCTAAATATGAGAAGAGAAGGGGAAATAGGAGAAAAGGTGGTTCACATTTTTTTCATTTACACCACATAGAGAACACATGGAAGGCCCTTGAAACCCTCTCTCACAAATGTTGTCCCAAGTAAGGCACTTGTTTTGACTAACCAACCAAAGAAAAAAGTTGCATTTAGGCCATCCAAATTTGGACCAAATTTTCTCCCATTTCGGGAATTTAGCTTGTTTAACCATTCTACATCTCCAAAACTTGATATCCAAGTTTGATAAAGTAGTCACCTTTTGGGTCAAGACTCCAAGCAAGGGTATCAGATTCCTCTGAAGGACATCACAACCTATTAGCAAGAACAGAAGCGAAAACTTGAAAACCTTCCTATCTTCTTGGGAACTCCTTGTAGGCCAACTATCAGGATCCTTCCATCCGTGAAGTATAGTTGTACTTGAAGAGGTCACAAGTCTATAATTAGCCACATGATTTCAGCTCGCAACAAGGAAAGCCTCTTGAAGGGAATGAAGATGAGGAAAAGAAGAGATAATAGGGGGATGATTGTCCCAAGATAAAGCTTTATTCCCTTGATTAATTATCCAAAAAAAATCTTTTTTAATAACATCTGCACCCTTCTTCAAAGTATTCTGAATCATTGACCCCTTTCCACTTAACTCCATTATTGGAACATTTTCATTTAGCCACTCCACTTAGATATTTGAAATTCAAGCCCATGGTTGCTTTGGATTCTTGCACCATCTCCAAAATAATTTTGTTGTTAAAGCTCAACAATTGAATTTTGAAAGGTGAAGACCAAGTCCTCCCGCCTTCTTTGATCGATGCATTCTCCCAGCTCACGAGATTCCATTTTTGAGACTCAAGATTACCAACCCATAGAAACTTCTTAGATAGGGTATCAAATTCCTTAAGGAAGCTTTTGGGAGCTGCAAGAAACAAAATTTGGTAGATGGGCAAGGCCTTTAAAACATATTTCAGCAAGATTACCTTGCCTCCAAAAGATAACAAAAGTCCAATGGGCCACTTTTGCATGAAATAGGTCAATAATCTTTCTCTAATGCTCTCTTACAAGATCGCCACCCGATATAGGGATTCCTAGGTAGTTCTAAGACAACCTCCCAATTTGAAAATGAAGAATATCAACAATCCTTTGTTGAATAGTTTTTGATGTATTGAAGAAGTGAAGTTGTCGAGTATATATCTAGAGCCCATTTGATATTTTTCGCTTCCACAATTTTTGCTACACCCAACAAGGTAGTATCATCAACAAAGTGTAAATAAGTATGTTGGGCAAGATTGTGATTGCAAGACCAACCTTGAATAGCTCTAGCCTCTAGCCTCCTTATGGTGTTGTAATAGCCTTCCCAAACCTTCAACCATCAATATAAACAAATAAGGAGATAAAGGATCTCCCTGCCGTAAACCTCTAGAGCTAAGAATGGTGTCGAAGGTGTATGAGCATACACAACTCATAAACCAATCAATCTATCTAGATCTAAAACCAAAGGTTGATGATAAGATATCACCATTAAAAGGACCAACTGACCTTGTCATGTGCTTTAGACATGTCAAGCCTAATGACCATAGCTTTCTCTTTAGATGTTGCCATAGAATGGACAACTTCAAGTGCAATTACAATACCATCCAAGATCTACCTACCCATCACAAACCCTCCTTGTTCTTGAGAGATAAGAGGTCCAAGACATTTCTTTAATCTTCTTGATGGTTTTTGAGATCATCTTGTAAGAAATATTACACAAAGAGACAGGTTTAATAGCATCTAAAGAATTAGGTTCCATTTTCTTAGGAATAAGAGCTAAGAAAGTAATATTAATAGCTTTGAGCATTTGCTTATTTTGTTGAGATTCTCTAACCACCTCCAAAATATCATATTTCAAGATCTCCCAAAAAGCATTGAAACAATTCTATATTTAAACCACCAAGCCCAAGAGCTTTCCTTTTTTTTTTCATTTGGAAAACAACTTTCTCCAGCTCATCCAAAGCAATAGGCTCCAAAAGAAGTGAGTAGTAAGAGGTCACCTCTTTGGAGATTTCTTGAAAAGAGGACAATTGGACTCCTTGACCAAAGATGAGGGAAGAAATGACATTCCTACTTCTTTGATCCTTCACACAACTATGAAAAAAAGAGGTGTTCCTATCTCCAGCGTGTAGCTAACCAATCCTCGATTTTCTTTTCCAAAAGAAATTCCTCCTTGAGCTCCCATTTAGCTAACTTTTTAGAGTGCTATGTTTCCTCCTTCAACAATTCTATAGTCATGTTGTCTTCTTTAATCCAAAAAGAAATTTCCTCCATCTACTTTTGAGTTTCTTTTGGAAAATGTTTCCAAAAGAATGTTTGTTCCACCTCCTAAGCTTATATTTCACAAATTAGAGTCTTTTGAAAAATGAAAACATTGTAGTTTCATTTCTAGGCTTACCTTCAGACCACCAAGTCTTCACAAGATCAAAAAAATATGAATCGTGAAGCCACATAAGTTAAAATTTAAAAGGGGGACTCTTAGGACAAAAGAAGACAAAAAAAAGAATTTGATAGGCCAATGATTGGAACCCTTCCACCCTAAGATCTATAAGGAAGAGGCCCTACTATCCTTAATCCAATGATTAGAGACCAAAAATCTATCCAAACGTTCAGAGATTGAATCTAAATCACATCTCTTGTTAACCCATGTGAAGACACCATTTCTAAGAACTACATCTTTTGTTAAACCATGTGAAGATACCATTTCTAGGAACCACATCCACCAAATCAAGAAAAGTTAATCTCTTAACATAGGAGAGGCAAGGCCAAGGTGATCAATACCTCCCTTTTTTTCATTCAAACTAGTTATTGCATTGAAATCTCTTGCTAAAATCCAAGGTAAAGTTGGTACAAGAGACCTAACATATCTAATATGGGACCAAAGAAAAGCCTTACCTTCAATCTCTAATGGAGCATAGACATTAGTGAGCAATATGATCTCCCCTAAATAAAAGCAAGATCCCACCAATGAAATTGAGCTTTTACTCCCCAAGCTCCAAGCCACGGTAATACTATGAAGCAGGCCAATCCCTCATCATTGCCCAAAGCCCCAATACACAAATAATAACCTCCATATCAAATTTTGGAAGAAATGATAGCCATATCTTCCATCATCATCTAGTTTCTTAAATAAAAAATATATCCAGCTTATGTGCCCAAATAAGATCACGAGCAACTTTTTAACGACGAGCACTACTCAAACCCTTAGCTTTCTAGGATAAAACAATCATTTCAAATGGCTAGATAAATGAGTGTCAATAATTGTTATCATTTGATTCCACCAAAGCCTCTTCAATCAACTTAGCCTTGTCTTGATCCTTCTTCCTACCCACTTTTGGGCCCTTCTCAAGAGCTCCTTTTTGATAGTTTTTTATTCAAGCCCTAACACTAGACAACCTTTCTTCTTTATCTCCTCTTTATTTTGCAAACTAGGAATAATCTTTGGTTGTTCATTAACTTCTTTCGACTCCCCATGAACCAAATCCAAAGGAATAGGATCTCTCCCAATCTCTTGAATGACACCATTTTCTTGAACCTCAATAGTCATAACAACGGAGTTAAGAACAACATTCTTACCAACCAATAGGTTATCTTGCAAATCAGTTGGAGGAATTTGATCGACAGGTATCATGTTACCAGTAATTGGCTAATACCATTCTTGGTTAGGCATTGAATTGACTTGATTCATAACCAACACATCCTCAAAGCCTTCTAAAACATCAAAATGGTTACCAGATTGCCCCATAGGAAAAGTCTTTTTTGGCCGAAGAATTGCCTTCCCCCTATTGTGAGACTTCACTAAAGTAAAACCATTTGAGCCGAGTTGGTTATTAACGACTGGTGCCTTTCCTTTCAAATTTCCACTCATCTTTCCCCTAGATGCTCCCAACTGGGGGGGAGGATCAATAGGAACATGTTTTGGACATCTTCTTTGAAAGTGTCCATACTCATGACAAAGACGACATCTAAAAGGAAGTGCCTCATAGTCTATTTGTTGAATCTAGTTCATATTCCCCAATAGAATCTCCACACAATCCAGAAAAGGATTATTAAGGTTTATCTCAACACAAATACATGCATAAGTAGTGACTTCTCTTTCAAGATTTTGATGAGAAGGACTAATCAGTTTTCCAAGAACAACATCAATTCAATGAAGAATATCTTGCCTCCAGAATTCCATAAGTAACCTAAGTAGATGAATCCACATAGTGATTTGGGATGGGAGCTCCTCTATTGGATCAAAGCCAGCATGCTAAGGCTTGATAAAGAAGCCACCCGCTTGATTACTAAAATACAAACCCCCCTCAAAGGCCTTGTCTATCTACCATTCTTGTAAACACAACCAAAAAAAACCATTGGTAGCCAACACAACTTCTAAATCCCCCTCCAACTTATCAAGTGCTACAAACCCAATTTTCCAAAAAGGGCAAGGAAGCACGAAAACCCATAAACTTACAAATCAAGGCATGTCCTGACAAATAAAGCACATCCTTAGCAACAATCAAGATTCGGATTAATCACCACAATAGGTCGCTCTAAGCTTTTTTTTTCAAACAATCAACAGTATTCAAACCATTCTTAATTCTAGTACCCAATCGAGCATCATGCATGGCTCGCATAAGGAAAGTTTATAGCATTGACATGCTTAGAGGACGAACCCGCATCCATGCAAATTATATCCTTAAGCGCAACCATTGGAGGTCCACTAGGACCCCCACTTGCACTATCCATAAGGCTTTCAGCAATAAATTTCTTAAAAAAAAGAGAAAACTAGACAAAGAAAAAATAAAGAGGAAGAGGATGATGAACACTCAGCCTATCCAAACCCCACTGTATGCGACCACAAAAAAGAACCAAATCAAAAAATCGATGAAGAAACACTTCGAACCACCAAACTAGTGAACAAGGGAAGGGAGAAGCAATCAAAGTCGACCGCCCAACATGCACTGCCAGCCAAGGCATGTAAGTCGACACAAACTCAGCCGGGCTCAAACCTGTAGATCACCATCGCCACCTCTACCAAACCACTCCAAAAGGTCATAATCCCCATACAACTAAGCTTCTGAAGCCTATGTGTTGTGAGTATTCTTTTTCTAGCATTTGCAAGTTTTATTGTCAAAGTTTACTCATATATAAAATTTAGATTGTTAAATTTAATATTGAACATCACATTGAAAAGTCGTATTCATTTATAAAATGTTAGATTGCAAAATTTAGTACTAAAACATTTCATTGATAGCACATTATAAAAAAATAAAATATTCAATATTAACATTATATTAAAAAAATTAAAATTTAATTTAATTATCTTTTTGTCCATAAAAATGGACTAAGGGGTTATACACCTTATGGCAATCATATCAAATTGTATGAGGGGTTTTACATGAATGAAGGGCCAATAAACTAGAATCCCTATAGAAAAGGAACTTACATCAAAGCCAAAATTAGTATCTTAGAAGGTAGGGAACATAAACAATACAAAATTCCAAATAGAATAGGAGCTCATGAATGTTGTTCCATGCATGGGCAAGATCTCTTTGCCTACAATGAAACCCCAATCTAGTCACCGCCTCATCCAACACCACCCTCAAGCTCTATCTCAATTGTGGCCTAATTAGTGCCTCCACCACCACATAAATCATATCCTTTGCCTCCATTGCTTATAAGAAAATTGCTAAAAGCATGAAAGAAACATTGGCGTTGACTTTGTACTTGTGGTTTGTCACCATACAATAATCTCAAAGTGTTGTTTTAATAACATAGATGATGATGATTGCATTGGTTTTGAAAACCTTTTTTAGTCTCAAACTAGAAACACACCAATAAATGCTATTTGTTGCTTCTTTGTCAATATATCCATTTTGTTATGCTACCAACAAAGGCAAAAATGTGAGGTTGAGTTTTCAAGTAAATACGCCAAGAAGTTGTTAGATATATACCAAGTCATGATGATTGGGAGCCCTCTAGGTATTGGCTTGAAATCTCATGTGTGAAGGCTCGTCTTTCATAGTAATCATGAATGCGATGACCTAAGCCAAAAGATTCATCTACCACCTCTAAAAGTCGATATTAGCAAGTTGATGTTGTGGAAAGTGAGGGGTTGAGAGTGAAGTAGAGGGGGACCCAAGCCCATTTCTAGCTACTAGTTATTGCATGATTCTCAAGGGAGCGTGCATGTTGATTAATCTCCCTATATATATGTGTGTTGTATAGTGAAGGCCATGATTGAATCCAAAAGAGGCCATACTTGTCTGTATGTTGATTAATCTCCCTGTGTGCGTGTGCGCGCGCACGTGTGGTATAGTGAAGGTCGTGATTGAATCCAAAAGAGGCCATAATTGTTTGTATGTTGTTGATTTTCTAATTGGGAGAACCTCCCTTTTTATGGCATTCACAATAGCCATTGAATCATCATTAATTTGCACTTGCTTGACTCTTAATTATTTGCAAGCTTGTAGACCAAGAAGTAATGCTTGGGCCTTTGATTATTGTTAGTCTTTATAGCTTGTTTCTTGGATTTTGAACAAATCAATTTCCTAATTATGAATTTCCCCTAGATGCATCATCAAAGTTTAATTTGAACCATTCCTTGGGTGGTGCAATTTATTTGATTCCCTCTCTCGAGCTTACCAAGGAATTAACCCTTCTAACCCCATGAATGGGGGGAACATGAAGTTATTTCCATCTTTTCATGAGTTCATTGTCCCACGGGGAGAAAATTGTTTTTTGTGTGTTGTGTTCTCATCACATTATTGATTGCCTCTTCAATTGCACTCTCCAATTTGGATATGAACATCTACATCCTCATTTTTTTCCCTTAGAAATTATCTATTTTTTTTCTTTTCTTTTCGGAGCTCACATAAAATCGTTAATGACTTATGATCCATATGTTGGAGAATGTGGCCTTTTTGTAGAGGATTAACCAATAAGAGAATGGGTTGCACAATGCTAGTCCAATTTTGTATATATCCATCACCAACATTTCTCAACAAATTGACATCCAATCATTAGATAATCTAGTGTCACTTCATTATTTCTGCAAATTGTGCATCTAGAAAAGTCCCATAAAACCAAGCTTTTGTAGCTTGTGCATTCTGAGTATTCTATTATGAATGGTGGCCTCCCCAACTACACTATTTTTGGCAAGCAATTTTTGTTCCAACATAAATGCAACAGTCAACCCTCATTTGGTTAAGAAGCTTCCCCTCCAAAATGTATCATACCTTGGCATTATAATCTCCTAATTTTGCACCGCACTATTTAATGATATTTTCAACTTTAGAGATGAAAACCTTTATAACTGCTAATTCTTACTCTAAGGATAAAAAAATGTTGATCCAATATATGTATTCCTTGTAGATCTTTCCATTTCCATTTGGCAAAGCCATCATTTTCTTGGAATGATAAATAGTCACACACTTTGTTCCCCCAACAATTTTCCAAAACGTACCTTGCCTTGGCCAATTCCAAGTTCTCTTTTAGGGCAATGTATCCATTCCATGGAGTCCTAGAATAGGACTCTTCAATGATTTCTTATGTAATCGTGTCTATAGGAAAGGAGGAAGTTCCAAATTGAGGATACATGAGAAGGGTTAGCAATTGTCAATATCCTCAATAAGTCATCTATGTCTAGGTACCTATGTTAGGGAATTTTTTTCACACTTAAGGTGTGGCTTGGTATAAATGCCCCAAACAATTTGTGAACCAAGTGTTCTATTTTGGATGGAACATTTCCTTAATCCAACTCCACAAGTATCTTTTGGTTTTCATATTGAGTTCTAGGCAATTAGTAGAAACTTCTTATCATCTAAGTTGCCCTTCTAGAAAACAGTACTCATTTTTTGGTAGAGTGAATCAATTACTTTTGGATGGCATTTTCATACATGACATGATCTGAAGATTGGGATGGTTGATATGATTGCCTTCAACATTAGAATCCTTCCTATGGAAAACAACCATTTTCCTTTCCATGAAGCCATTTTGGCATTGCAATTTGTTAAGAGTGGGTCTTAGAGAGAGGATCTACATGACAACCTAGGTCATGCAAGGAGGTAGGTAGGAATAAATAGTTCATAACAAGGGAATTTTAGAGTCTTGGGGATGGGGGGTCGGGGATACCTCATAACCCATACCACTTATCAAAAATCGAGGATTGCGAGAACATCATACCTCATCCCTAAAGAAAACAAACAAAGGTATCTTTACATCACTAACTTCAAAAGAATTCATGAAGGAAATTGTCAGTAGTCAGAAATCAAGGATACCAAGAAATTCATCTCTCAACATGCAATTAAGAATAGGTTCAAAATCACAATCTTGATAAGGTAATGTAGTAAAAAGTGTCAAAGATTGGGAATCAAAGATACTTCATACCTTGTACATCATTAGAGGTATTCTCACATTTACGATTCTAATAAAACATATAGAAATAAATATCAGAAGTTGGGAATCATTGATACACTAAGGAAAAGGTTATTGAGTAAGGGATTGTTGAAACTCGAAATCTGAAAAGTAACTTAGTTAAAGGATCAAGGAGTTAGGTTCAAATGAAAGACATTATGATAAGAGAAAGATCAAAACATGACAAAGGCAAGGGAAAGTAGAGGTTGAAGAAAAGGGATACTAAGAAGTGAAAATCCAAAATGAGACAAAGGTGGGGGTTGATAGAAAGGTATGCCTAGATGGGAAAGTCTGATATCCCAATAGGGACAAAGAAAAAGATGGAGCTAGAAAGAAAGGAATACAAAGAAGAGAAACTGAAACTCTAGCATAAGCATAGTCCTTAGAAACTGAACATAAAATCTCTACACTTAGAAAGTCTAGAACCTTTGCAACTTTCAATGCAATAATAGGCACACGAGGGATGGAGAAAGAGAACATTTATATGCAAACTTGATTGAGGAAGACCCATTACGAATTATCTCAGAACAATTATAAATAATTTACAAAACAAGATCAAATACATAAATAGACTAAAATTCAAGCACAATCAAACACAATCAAAACATCCCAACATAACCATCTTCAATATTTTCACCCATGCTTATGAAAGATCCTTCAATATTTTCATCCATGCTTATGAAAGATCCCAACGAACTGTAATTTTAAGAGGATGGCTTATCCTAGTATTTATAAGGGAGGTTATAATATTTGAGCCACATTGGAATGTTCGCTAGTGCATAGGTTAAGGGATTGAGTTTGGCTCCCTATCAAAAAAAGTGGAAAGTGTAATCAATCCATCATCCATGGGCTCCCTTCTAAAAGCTCTCTTTTCCTTTCAAATGAATGGCATTCAATCAGAAAGAAACCTATTGATTGATTTCGACTTTATTCCCCCATTAAACTTTCCACCAATTTTGCATGCAGTATTTTTATGGCTAGTAGCTGGCCCATAAAGCTCCTTTTTCTTTTCAAATGAATTGCATTCAATCAGAAAGAAACCTTTTGGCAATGACTTGATTTCGACTTTATTCCCCCACTAAGCTTTGCCCCAATTTTAGATAAGATATTTTGATGGCTAGTAGGTGGCCCATTTGACAAAGAAAGCACGCTGCCGAAGGTGGAATGTTGATCTGTCAAGATCGACAACTTTGAGTGATGTCGCTTTCCTCTGCTCGAAATTCTTATTCTCTTTGAAAAGACTAGAATTTTGTTGGCACTGATTTCCATCAAAAGGTCTTTTGGCCCCCAAACCATTTTTCCATCCTCCTATATCATTTATTTGCTCCTTGGATCCTCTATGTTCTAGTTCATATCTCCCTCCTCTGTGATTGTAAGATCTCTGCACTTCATGCTCCTCCTGAATCTCTGATCCTCTTTGCTCTATTGGTTTGTAATGCGGGTTCCCCATCCCTTTCCTTGAGAAATGTTGATATTTGATGTATCCCTCATGAGATCTTTCCTCTTTATTTCATCACGCTTACTCCTGCTTCCCTGCAACAATTCGCTTCTTTTCTTCTTGCTTTCTTCACACCTCTACACAATTTCACTATTCTTTCATCTTGATCTAAACTGCCTTTTCTTATCCAATTCAATATTAAATATTTTAGAGTTTTCAGTTTAACCTTTAATATTATCTTAAATACTAAAATTATTAAAAAAAACATTGTAGAGTTTGCTCAACTTAATATTTAATATTATTTTAGATATTAAAATTATCAAACATTGGATAACATTCAACACAAATTATATATTCTACTGGTAGGTCTAATGTAAATCCAACCTTTTACACATAGCACATTAGTGACTTTCTCTATGTGGTTGAGTCCTTTGCATTTGTTGGAGCCAAGATTGCAACTTTTAATTTTTTTGGGAAAATGGGTGCCTAATGGTTATTTGGGGGACTTGCTTTGATCCTTGGGTTGAGTTAACAATAGATAATGGGCATACTTGGGTGTGTGAGATCTTGTGTACTTGAGAAGAAACACAATGACATTGTGTTAAGGAAAGTAGAATGGAGGTTTATCATCTTCTAAATGTACAAGATGTTCTAATTAGCCTTTAATATTATTGTGAGCAGTCCTCTCTTGGAGGATAGGAACATGTTGTGGTACTATCAAGAAAGGAAAAATTGTCAAGAATGAGTATATGGAAGTGTTGAAAAGTGACATGGCTTGGTGTTGGGTGTAAGTATATGGTCAAGGAAAAGTATTTCTCCAAGGAATTATAAATGATCACAAGTCATGTTTATTGTAAGTAAGGGCACAAAGTTTAATATTAAATAAGGGAGGGAAGTACAAAGTATGCACTTTTCATCACTACAAAAAAGTGGAATAAGAATAGAAGTTAACTATGTCTAGTAATGTATTTTTATCTATCATCATAATGTAATTCTCTTTATAATTAAAATATATTACAATGACAAATAATAATCCAAAGAACACAATTTTAATTTTAATATTTGGAGTTGGGGTTGAGAGTCTTTAGTGAAATGAAACATGAAATGAGAATAAAGAGAGAAGAAAGCATGTTTGATTTGTTGTTTGGAGCATAGGTAAGTGGTAGAAATGGAGTTAAGAGGAGCTTATAATCTATAAGGATCAATTTTTCTAAACTTATGTTTTGTTGTTAGACTATCAAGGACTCTACTGTGTGTAGCAATGTTTGATTTGGTGCGGTCTTTTCATCTCTCATGTATTAGTGTCTCCTTTTGTGTATTAGTGTACTACTACATGTGGCTACAACATTTGTAGCTATTGGAGCAAACATGCAAACTAAAACTTATGAAAAATGGGTGCCCAATGGATTTTATGTGATCCACCTCAACTAGAGCCTTGGGTTGATTTAGTGGCTGATAATGGACATGTTTAGGTGTCTAAGATATGTTGATAATAAATGGTGTATGCAACAACAAATATGTGTCAAGGAAGGTCTAATAGAGGTTTAGCACCTCCTAGGTGTGCATCATGTTGTTTTCTAATTAAACTCCAATTTCCTTTAAAACAACCATTAATATATAATTTTCTTGTTTCTAGCCACTAAGGTTGAGTTAGGGTTTTGATTTTTTGGTAGTGGGAGCACTTGAGTTGGAAAAAATAAATAAATCTAGGGGACACTACAAGCAATTTTTTCTTGGCATTTTGGCATCAAAGATGAACAATTATTTAAGAGCAAGTATGGGAGATGTGTGGAACTAACATTGGCTTGATTTTGGAGAAATTTGGTGCAAGATTTGTAAAGTGAAGTTTGTTCTTTTTGTTTCTATACAACTCAATTAAAATAGTTTATGTAACTATGTCCATTAACATTACATTAGGGTTCCATTAAATATTATATTTATCTATTTAATTTGATTCAGTATGAACATTATTTTAGGTACCATTCAACATTACATAAAGGTAGTTTGGTTAATTGGGTGTGATAGTTCATTCAATTCAACGTTCAACACCACTATTGTAATGGTGAAATTTGCATGCCAATGCATTTCATATTTTGTTTTGTGCCTACCTTGGTAGGAATTTCTTTAATGCATAATGTATCAACAAGTGGCATACTCTTATGTTGAGCTTGGTTCATGGCCTAATTAATGTACATTTGTTTTACCCATATTGGCACCATTTTCCACACATTTTTCATATACTCATCATTATTACACCTATATTCACACTTACTTCCATGCATTCACTCTTTGTCTTGAAATTATCATTTTACTCAAGCGTTCACTTCTAACTTGGTTCTAGAATGATCTAGTCTAATCTTGAGGTGCCTGAAAATGAACTTGAACTTCAATATTTAAATTAAAATTTAGAGTTTCAAGCCCCCTTTTTCTAGCTATTATGGGTTGACTTCACATGATATTTATATTCATTAATGTATTTGAACATCATCTAAAAATAAAGGAATGCAAGAAAAAGAAAAAAAATCGTTAGAGCACACTTTGATTTGTAAAATGACAAAAATAATCATATCTCCATATAGGCTATTTCTATGTTGGTAAACTAGCCCTTGCACTGCGAGGGGTGCAACAGTTACACTGATAGAGAAATATATAAAAGTAAGCAGGAATGGAAGTGTAGTGTAAAACATATTAAATATTGTTTCTATTTTTTACAAAAAAATTGTAGTACATATTTGGTGATTTGCAACAACTTTAATTGTGATTTGCAAAACATACAAGATGTTTGTATTACATATTTGGAGATTGAAAATTGAATGAAATATTTGCAGCCATATCAGTTGTGATGATTTTGTGTTTGGTGATCCCATGTGCTAGTATGGAATGATCTGGCACATAATTTTTGTTATGTTCTTTTTTTTCCTACACAATCAAAGAAAAGGTTAGTGGATCCACATCATAAATGCAAAGTTGGATTTATATAAACAATAAAAGTTGCATTAAAAGTGAAAGTAGGTTTTGGTTGGATAATAATATATTGTTAGCTTGATCAAAGCAGTTGATCTAGAAGTGTCTGAACTTAGAACATCCACCTGCATGTGATTGCAATTATGTAAATATAAAGAGTAATATGTATTATATGAAAGTGGTATGTAAAAATAAAATAAATTCAATTTATGTAGAGAATGGTTAATTACGTATTGTAAGGTAGGGGGACCAACCACACCAAGGCTCCAGGTCATGGAGAGCCGAGAGCGAAGGCTGCCCTAACTTACCTCAAGCTAAGCAAGTGCTTTAGGTCAAGGATAGAGAATGAAGAGCACTCTCATGTGCTTCTGTCACTATTGATCTGAACGCTTGAATGGAGCTAAACGAGCCAATTTTTGGAACTCGAACCATACTTTAGATAGCTCCCTGCTTGAGGACAACAATGCGGGTCAAGGACGATAGTACGATGCGCTGGCATCTCTTTGGGGCGCTAGCGTCCGTATGACCAAAAAGTGAAAAGTACAATACTTAATTTCCAAAAACCTAGTTACAATTTAGCTAATGAAATTTAACGAAATGAACATAATACTGAAGTATGAGAAATAACTATGAATAGGATGAAGAAGGTAGATGAAAATAAGAGTGACAAAAGCCAACAAGCTCCACGCACACATACACCTACACACAACCAAGAGAAAAAATGTTGTGGTTGTATAGGGGGTTGCCTCAGTCAAACCCTGGCTTTGGTGTCTCCACCTCCATGAACAACTAGATAGATAGATAGAAATAGAAAATATGATAAAGAAAGTAATACTAAAATAAAAATGGAACCGAACACTACAAGAGACAAAGCTACAAAAATCCAACAACCAAATAAAAAAGTGTTACCACCCTCAACCAAAGGACTCAAGGAAAATGAGAAAGGAATGCAAGCCTACAAAAAAAGTAAAGAAAAAAAGTAACATCACAAACAAGGGACACAAGGGTGGTCTGATATTTTAGGGTCAGATTTACTCATAAATATATGTAAGTATTATAATAGTATATTAATGAACTATCAACAACCCCCCACTATATCAAACCATATGAAGAATGCATGAGAAGACAAAATAAAAATTAAAAAATTGGGTCAACATGGAAGGGAAGCCTAAATGCCCCCAACACTTTGCATCATCCCCAATTGTTGAAAATCAATACATATAACAGAGGAAGAATGATGCAACAAATAGAGGAAGTTTTAGGACACATAATCACTCATATATCTAAGCACCCAAGAGGGTGACAAGGGTCATCCATGAACACATAACGCAAGTACAAGGGAACACAAATACACACACAATCTACTCTACAGATAAAGAAGTGGTGCTCCCCTAGTCCTCATCAACCAAGAGGTTGTCAGATTCCCAATCTAGATCATTATATGGGGAAGGCGGACGAGCTTACAAGGGCAAAATATCAAGGGGGAACCCTCTAACCCCCTGCAATAAGAGCCAATGAAAGAGACTCTTTGGGGTCTCCTTTGCGCAGTTCCTATGGGGTGAAGGTTAGCGACTTCATAAAGATTCCTGAAAGGGTCGGGACCTCGTCTAAAGAATTAAACATGCACTTCATAGGAGTACCATGTTTTAACTCAACAGGCGAGGGAGGTGACACCTGAGATTCATTTCTAGGCTTAGCGAGGGACTCGAGAGTAGTGAAAAACTCCAGGGACACTAGAACTTCCTTTGTCACAAGGATGGCGAATGTTAATGCAAAACCACCCTTTTGAGAAGGTGGAATCCTCTTTTGACCCCCATTGCTAGTGGGGTCATCCTCCATCTTTCATTTTGTCGAAGGATGCGAGATCCCCATGGACGGGGTAGAAGGCGCGGGGGGGAGGAGAAGACCGTGAGGGACACCACCGAGGTGTTCGACATGTCCATGGGCTTTGAAAATGGTAGGATGTCTGAAAGGGACATCAAAAGAGGTGGCTCGACCAAAGGAGCAATAAACACCTACACCCTCTTATGGTCAAGAATGTTTACACTTGTAGCAGAAACTAAAAGAGGAACCAAATCTGATGGAATTGAAGCAGAGGGGGTGAAAGACGAGGACATACCAACAGGCCCAAAAATAGGGTCAATCGACTCCCCTTCCTTCCTCTGTAGAGCGACCTGCTCAACAAACAAATCCATTTGTTGACACTTGCGCTTAAGTGCAAGGTGGTTTCTACGACTTTGGGAACTAGAGACAAAGCTGAGATGGAATAGAGGACTCCTAATCAGCCATCAGAGTGTCCATCACAATTATCTCCAACAAAGGGAGGGACTCCTAGATAGGAGGAGGGAGAGATTGAGAAGAGATTGGAGCAACAACGGGGGGAACAAGTTCTAATGCCTCAATGGCATGGCCTCTTTCCATTCATAGCCTTGGGGGTAGGAGTAGTAGGTGGCCGCGGAGGTTGAGACATAGAGGAATTCCGATGAGGACCCTTCCCCTTACCATGCATGTCAGGTCAAGGGCCCGTGGAGAAGGTAGGAAGGTCAAATACCCGTATCTTAGCTTTACGCCAAGCAGGTAGCATTGAACTTCTTATGCGAAAGCCAAGAGTAGTAATCCAAAGCTCCTCTTTAGGGAGGGAGGTAGAAGTGGTGCCCTAAGAATGGGAAGGTTTGTCCTTTCCCTTCCGAGAGGAGGTAGCTTGTTGTTGCACTACCAAGTGAGTTATTTTTTGTTGTCCTTTTCCCCCAATTTTATTCTTCACATAGTTCTAATAAAGCAGGTCTATTCTAAGAGGGAGTGGACTAACTAGGGTGGGCCAAAAATTATCCAAGGAATAACCCTCGCGTGATACCAATGAATGATATCTAGTGTCATGCACAATGTGCATGACACCTTTATGGGAGAACTTTAAACATTTGTAAATAACAAAAACAATCCCATTCATAGAAGCTAGCCATAAAATACCTAACTTCACTCTAAACAGATCGAATTCTAAAATATCATAAGTTGTATCCATAACCCTAGGTCCAACTAGGACAAAAAGAGTTATAGAACCATATGGCTTAAGTGAGAGACCGTTATGCATACGTATAATTTAGATTGTGTTTTCTCATATTCCTCCCTCTATAATGAATTTAGCCTTAATATCTCCTCCGTAATAACATTTACCCAGCTCGCTAGGTCAACTAGGACTCCTATCACAATGTCCCCATTGAGGTGAACCAAAATGTATAAGGGAGAGGGCTTGTTATTCAAGGGAAATTCCTGCAAGGTGAAAGTCACATCTGGAAAGCCAGTCGCAGGCTGCAAGAGAGGAGTAATCGAAACCATATCAGCATACGTTGAAGGATTAGGAGAAGCATCAGAGGCGTCAATAATCAAGTTCGTAGAATGGGAAAAAAATGGGTCCGTGTAAATCTGCAACTCACTATTAGCCTTTGCTATCGAATTATTTGTATTTTTCTTCTTCCCATCGAGACAAATGGTACCATCATCAATGTGATATTATATCTCATGATGCAAGCACATACAACTCTTGGTATCATTCCCGTTAACACAATGGTATTAACAAAAATCATTCTCATCATACCAATTATGATAAGGATCCTTCAAAGGTTGAGGGTTTTCCAAAGTTATGACCTTATCCTTCAACAAATTTTATAAATTGGAAGTATAAGATTTAGCTAACTTTGCAAACTTTCTAATACATTTGAGTTCATGATCGTTAGTCGCGGAAACTACATTTGCAACAGCCTTTCCTTTTCCTAAAATGGATACAATAGATTTTCCTTGGGAATGGGAGAGTAAGGAAGATCCCCCAAATTGAACCACCGTTTGTTGATACTCTCGAAACGTGGCACACAAATGTGCTAAAGAAGGGTACTTCATTAGGATGAATTTTTCCTTCCAGGCTCACTACAGGTTGCCTATGAATACCTTCTACACATCTGAGTCGGGGAGTGGGTATGAGATTTGAAAAAAGAGTGTTTGGTAACTCACGATAAAGTCAATTATATTCTCGTTATCTCCCTGTTTACATCGAACGAGATCTGAGAAGGTCATCTTTAGACTGATGTTAGCCTAGAATTAGCAGAGAAACTGATTCACAAGCTGATTAAATGAGAATATATAATTATCAAGCAAGGAACAGTACCACTTGAGTGTTGTGTCTTTGAGAGATCGAGGGAAGAGTTTTTCCATTAGAGCATTATGGTGAAAGAAATTCGTGCACATGGTGATGAAAGCAGACACATGCGTTTGGGGATCCCCTTTACCACCATACTTTCTAAACTTAGGAATCTCCATTCCCTGTGGGAAAGTAGTACTCAAAATCACCACTGAAAATGGACTATGATAAACTCAACAAGCATGCACATGATATTCATAGTGATAGTCATGTTGAACTCGAGGTGAGTGCTATGAAACCACAAGCAAGTAGTATTCAAGTAAGTAATGGTTGTTTTATTATGTAAATAAGGGTAATCATTACCTATTTGATAGAAGCTGGTTAGAATAGTAGTGAAGTGTAATTAGCTATTATACATAGATTATGGAAATAAGGGATAACATATAACATACAGATGAAAGCTTAGAGCTTAGTTGTAATAGAGTGTTTTATAAAAGTACATACAAAAATCGATTTATTCCAAGAAACAAGACATTACATAGAGTTGTCAAAAAAAATATAATGTGTGTTTTATATCTCAACATAATGTGTATTTTTTTTTTTTTTTAGACATTTATTCATAAACTCCAAGAAGGGGATAAAATTGAGGTGTTGGATCCATATGATGGTGTTGTTGTGGGCATTGGGCAGATTCACTCACTATCTATTGTACATGGAGTCAAATTGAAAGGAATAGTAGATGCAAATATAAGTATTTTATAGGTCACAAGTAACATACCCCTTCCTCATCCAGACAAAATAGATGGAGCTATCCATCTGAAAGAGAAAGAAGGGACCTTCACATGATGGCCACTAAATATTTGAAAAAAATCACAGAGTGTTAGCTGTAAGTGTAGAAGAGAAAAATAAGGGTTAGCAGCAACAGAGTGTGGAGAGTGAAGTTGCAAACAAAGAATGTACTGAGCCTAAATAAGTTGAACCCAAACAAAAACTAGAAAATATGATTTGGGTGTACATTTTGTGAGTAGAATAGAGAATTTTCTATCTTACTACACATGTAATGTAAAACTCCTTGATTATGTTTTTCTCTTTTTGTTTGGGTTCTACTCAATCAAACTAGTGCATTATAGAAGAGGGGATATGTTGATGTGTAGGTAGTAGATGCAGAGAACAAGGGTGCAAAAAAAGAAGTAAATACATAGCAGATAAAGAGGTGTAGAGAAGAGGAAAAGTTGCAAAGAGTGCAACATACATGTATGTGCAGTTGCAAATAAGTTGCAACATAGAATTACGATCAAAATTGTAATATATTGCATAAGCAAAAAAAAGGCATTGTAACTCAGTTTTCTCAGTTACAACACTGAGAAACACACTTTATAACAGTACATTTTTCAAAGAAAAGACACATTTTTGTCTTGTATCTTCTGTAAGAACACGTTTTCTCAATAAAATTTCAGTATTTTTCCTTCTTAATAGTCATTTCATTATGTGCAAATGATTGATGGATTATGTTTTGTTGTGTTTTTTATATGATTTAAACCTCAATTAAAGCATCGTCTCATTTCCAACACTTATAGGAAAAAAGTAGTGAACAAAAACAATTAAATAAACTACCAATTGACTATATATACTACCAACTGATAGAAATCAGTGAATAAATATGACTAAATATAATGATTATACAATTAATGAATAATGTATCAATATACCTACCAGTTGATAGAAATCAATGAACAAAAATAATTAAATAAACTACCAAATTGATCAAAATGATGATTGAAATTAATGACTAAATACACTACCAATAGGCAGAAATCAGTGAATAAAAATAACTAAATAAGTGACCAATTAACATCAATAAATGACAAAATATACCAGTGAATAAAAAATGACTGAATAAGTGACCAGTTTAAAACAATCAATGACTAAATTAACAACTAAACACAGTGCCAAATTAATCAAATTAACGACTACATCAACAACCAAATTGATCAATCAGATGACTAAATCAATGACCAAGTCGATCAATTAAATGACTAAATCAACAACCAAATCAATCAATCAGACGACTAAATTAACGACCAAATTGATCAACGAAACGATTAAAAATGGTTTAGTCATCATTTAAGTTGTGTTATAAATGACTGGCAATAAACTACTACTGGTCACGCAACCATGTTCAATCATTTATAATAATTTTTTAGTAGTTTTTTTAGTTGTTTATTGATGTTTCTATACTAGTGTATATAACACATGTTTATACACATGACATTAAACCTAGTTAGGTTTTTTAGTTAGAGGTCGTTAACTCACCACCTCTAGCAATTTTTGAGGAAGTTAACTTGTCATAACTCACTATTAGCGAGAGTTGACTACCTAGCCTTCTCCACTAATCATGTAGGAAATTTCTTCCCTCTTTTCTATATGTACATCTCATTTTCTTCTTAATTTACATGCTAAGTTATCCAATTTAATGTATTATTTTGCTTGTATTTATGTTTTTTATAATCTCATAGGTAGCGGCATGTGATTACATTTCATTCATGGCTCGATCTAGTGTTAGAATTATGTCCACAAAATTTATATTTTTTTGCAATTTAAAAGGTAAAAAATAACCACAAAATCAACTCCACTCACTATATTAACACCAAATATGATTGCAAATACAATGATACTTTCAACAACACTAATGTCGTATCATTCCCTACTCGTGGTGTAATTTCAATAACATGCTACTAGATTTTCATATAATACTATGAAAAGTTACCACCTCTAACCTTTTCTAGGGTGGGTACCCTAGTTTGATTCCTCATCCAAGGGTAATTACAACTCCCATGGAAAAATAATATGTACTCCTATTTAATTTAGCTACTCAACATGGTTTTCTAGATTAAATATTGCTACATACAACAAATACTAAGGAGAAAACTTACTAAAACCTAAAGTCCCATTTCACACAAAACATAAAATCCCATGAAAAAATGATATGATCCTCCAAGTGTGGTGGCCCGACACTAAATGCACCATATCTAGCAATAATTTTTTTTATGTTATAGACAATGATCACTATTGCACTATGTTTTCATTAGTCTTTTCATTAATGTCAACCTCTAGTGTGGTTATGATGAGAAAGTGTTTTTGGTGTTGAGCAAGTTTCAAATGTAGCAGGGTCACTTGGTTTCCAAATGCTTTTGAGAAAATTTGTATAAAGAGTGTACAAGGTGACAAGGATGTGTTATGTATTGTGTTCCAAATTTCTTCATTCTTGAAGATGTTCTTGTGCAGTTTGGATGAGGTGATCAGAAGTATTTGAATATGTTATATCCAAATTTTTAGGTTTTGGATCATGTGACAGTAGAAGTTATGTTCAACAGTGTTTGGCTTGTGAAGAGGATTGTCTAGGAGAAATGGAATTGCACTACATTTATCTGCATTGAGGTTTCTTGTCTTGCGAATTTGGGAATGTGCTAATAATTCTTGTATCTACCTTCCCTTGGATTGTTTAGTGTTCAATTGTTCTACAAGCTTGGTTCTTGAGTTGTATCTTGATGGCAGTTTTACTAGTTGCACAAAATGATAGTATTCTCAGTTGTATATGCTTCACCAATGTTGTTGAATATTATGTTGGTGTTGGAATATTCCAAGATGTTTTGTAATGTTTCTATGTGTTCTGCATGTTTTTTCAGACTTGGTGAAGTGTGTATGTGGTTGTTTGATAGTGTATGTTGGTTTGGACAACCTAGTGTGTTAGTGTTGTTTGCAAATGTGCTTCATGGTTTATGGAAGCGTGGTGTAACGTATTAGTGTATATTTGGGTCTTGGTTAACCCTTAGTGTGGTCCTCCTTCACTTCTTTCCACCACAAAGGTATTTGGTTCTGACCTATTTGGTGGTTGCACGTCTGAGGTGCATACATTTCATTGAGGTTGACCTAGAGAAGATTGTTTAAGGTCACAGAGGATATATATACAAGTTCAATTATTGTAAAATATTGTGTTGTGAAGTGTGATGCAAATGATGTGTGTATGATCAAGTTTTGAGATCTAAGTGCAAGCATGAACGCCTAAGACTACTAGAAGTAGTGAGCAGAAGGTGTCTATATTCCAATGTGCCTAAAGTTGCTAGAGGTAGTGAGCTGAAGGTTGTGGATGGTTGTGGTGGATTTTCCTATTTCTTTGAGATAGTGAACCTCCTTGTAACAATGTCTTTCTAATATCTTACATTCTAGAAGAAGTGATCTTCCTAGGTAGTGAGCCCTTGGAAATGAGCCTTTCTTTCTTTTGGATAGTGAGTCCTTTGGGTAGTGAGACCTTCCAGTAGTGAGCCTTTTGTATTTGATATTGATATTCATATATATGTGAGTTAATCCTCAGTATGGTTTTTTCTTGATTAGGGTTTTCCATGTAAAATATGGTGTTCTGTTGTGTATTATTGTTGTTGTGTTGATGTTTTCTCTTGATTACATTCATGCTAATGCTTAATAAGGGTTTGGAGATTAATGAGGGTTTGAAGGTTTTAATGCATAACTGATTCACCCTCCCCCTCGTAGTTGCCTTGTGTGTCTAACAATTGGTATCAAAGTTGAGGTTTCTTGGAAGAAGCTTAATCCCTTGAAGTAGATCTAGATGGAACACATGAATGGTGTCAAAGTGCCTTTGTTCAATGGAGAAAACTATTCCTTTTGGGAATCCAAGATGGAAGCCTTTCTTGTCTCATTAGGGTTTAGAGTATGGAAGTCAGTTGAAAATGGATATACCATACCTGCTACTCCTCCAAAAAGTGAAGATAATATCAAGAATTATGAGAATAATGGAAAATCAAGGAATGCTATCTTGAGTGGGCTTTCTAATTCACAACTTGTGAAGGTGATAAAATACAAAACTGCTAAAGAGGTTTGGGTAAAGTTGTAAAGCATTTATGAAGGAGATGCTAAGGTCGAGCAAGAAAATATGCAAAATTTTAAAAATAAGTTTGAAACCTTTTGCATGTTAGAAGATGAAGATATTGCAAGCTACATGCTCAAGGTGGATGAAATTGTCAATGCCACCAGTAGTCTTGGTGGAAAATTGGAGGAAAGTGAAGTTGTAGGTATTGAGAACTCTTCCTCAATCTTATAGTGCTAAAGTTTCTAATATTAAGGAAGATCCTGATTTGGATCAATATACTAGAGATCAAATTTTTGGTGCTTTAACTACTTTTGAATTAAGAGAGTTTAATAAAGATTCTTCAAAGAAAGAAACTACTTTTAGAGTTAGTAACAAAGAGAAGAATGATGAATCTGATCCATATGACCTTGATGAGGTAGAAGAAAATTTTGTAAGGAGATTGAAAAAAAGAACTGGAAAATACAAAGGTAAGTCACCCTTCAAGTGTTTCAATTGTGGAAAGATAGATCATTATGCTTCAAAATGTCCAGGAAAAGTTTCAAATGAAAAACATAAAGATCATAAAGGTAAATATTTCAATAAGAGTTATTATGTTAAAGAAGACAATGGTATATCTGATGATGAGGAATTAGAGTATCCAGATGATGGAAGTGATGAGTTCTTTTTTATGGCTTTGAATGTTGGAACTAATTCTACTAACCCTAAAAGATGTGTGAGGGAAATTTCTCTAAAACAAGTCATAGTATTGAAGGAACTATGTTGATTTCCTTTCATGAAAAAAAGGAGAGGAACTTCTTAATAATTGACAGCAGATGCTCAAATCATATAACGGGTGATAAGAGTAAGTTTGTTAAGCTTAAGAAGTGTGATGGTGGTTTTTTAAGTTTTGTGATGATACATTTGCTAAGAAATGTGGAAAAGGTTCAATTAGATTTGGTGGAAAGCATAAGATAGATGATGTTATTTATGTCAAGGGTCTTTGAAATAATATTCTCAGTGTAGTAAAAATGTGTAGCAGAGGATTCAATTTGGTGTGTTAGGATGATGGTTGTGAAATCAAAAAAGGAAGTTTTAGAAATCTAGTTGCTACAAGAACAAGGACAGAAGGAAATTTTTATAAGCTCAAAAGTGTTGGTGGTAAGTGCTTTATGACTCAAATCAATGAAAGTTGGCTATGGAATAGAAGAATGTGTCACATCAATTTTGATAGCCTAGAAAAGATCATATCTACTCAAGTTGTGAGAGACTTGCTAATAATTACAAAGCCTGTAAATGCAATATGCAAAGAGTGTCAGGTTGGAAAAAAAACAAAGAAGAGGTTCAAAATTAAAGAATATTCTATTGTAGGACCTTTGGAGTTGGCGCATATAGACATATGTGGACCTACCAAAACAATAAGCTCTCAAGGTGGCGGGTATTTTATGTTGTTGGTAGATGATTACTCTAGAATGACTTGGGTGAATTTTCTCAATGAAAAATCAAAAGCTCTAGATAAGTTTAAAGCATTAAAGTCTATGGTTGAGAATGAAATGGATTTGAAAACCAAGTGTTTAAGGTCTAACAAAGGTGGTGAGTTCACCTCCAATGAGTTTAATAGTTTTTGTGAAGATCATGGAATAAAGTTCCATTTATGAACCCCTTGGACTCCACAGTGGGATGGAGTTGTGGAAAGGAAGAACATGAAATTATAGGAGGCAACAAGAACCATGTTGAAGTAATCAAATCTACCAGATGTCTATTGGAGGGAATATATTCATACCATGGTGTATATACTCAATAGAGGTCAAGCAAGAGTGAACAATTCAAAGACTCTCTATGAACTATGGTACGGAAAAACTCCTACTGTGAAATATTTTAGAGTGTTTTGAAGTAAATGTTATATCGGGAGAGATGATGAAAAATTAGGAAATTTTGGTGCAAGATCAGATGAAGGAATCTTCCTTGGATATTCTACAAAGATCAAGGCATAAATGTGTTACAAAAAAAGGTTAAAGAAGTTAATTGAAAGTGTAAGTTTCAAAGTGGATGAAGAATCACACCAGGGCTCAATGTTGATAGAAGGATATGAATTTGATAAGCCCCCTTGTGGAGAAGAAGAAAAATAAGA
>VDFB02077882.1:0-19846 GCA_007258455.2 Sequoia sempervirens
ACAAAAAATGAAGGTTCATGAAAATGAATTAAAAATGTGTACAAAATACACAACATTAGTACAATCCACAACCATAGTCACCAAAGTTGATCGATGGCCCCAAAAACTCAAACATGAGCGGTTTCGTAAATGCAGCTATAACTCAACAAAAAATGAAGGTTCGCGAAAGGCAATAAAAAATATTCGTATACAATGCACAACTATAGTGTAAACAACATGAGTTGTGACCAAATTTGATCGATGGCCCACAAAAACTCAAACTCGAGTGGTTTCCTAAATGCGGCTATAACTCAACAAAAAATGAAGGTTTGTGAAAGCCGATATAAAATAAGTGTATAGAATGTACAACTACACTATAATGCACAATCGTGGTCACCAAAGTTTATTGATGGCCCATGAAAATCCAAACATGAGTGTTTTCCTAAATGCGGCTATAACACAACAAAAAAGGAAGGATCATGAAGGTGATTAAAAATATGCGTACATAATGCATAACTATAGTACAATCCACAATCGTAGTCACCAAAGTTGGCTGATGGCCGACAAAATCTTAAACATGAGTGGTTTCCTAAATGTGGCTATAACTCAACATAAAATGAAGGTCCGCGAAAGGTGATAGAAAATACGCATATAGGATGTAAAACTACAGTATAATCCACAAGCGCAATCAGCAAAGTTGCTCGATGCCCCACAAAAACTCAAACATAAGCGTGTTCCTAAATGTGGCTATAACTCAACAAAAAATGAAGGTTCGCGAAAGGCAATAGATAATATGCTTATACGATGCACAACTAAAATGTAATCCACAAGCGTAGCCACAAAAGTTGAATAATGGCCCATAAAAACTCAAACACAAGCGGTTTACTAAATGAGGCTATAAACAAAAAAGAAATGAAGCTTCATAAAAGGCAATAGAAAATATGCGTACAAAATGGAAAAAAATAATGCAAACCACAATCGTAGTCACCAAAGTTAATTGATGACCCACGAAAACTCAAACACGAGCGGTTTCCTAAATGCGGCTATAACTCAACAAAAAATTAAGGTTCGCGAAATGCAATAAAAAATATGCGTATAGAATGCACAACTATAGTGTAATCCACAATCGTAGTCACCAAAGTTGATCAATGCCCCACGAAAACTCAAACACGAGCGGTTTCCTAAATGCGGCTATAAGTCAACGAAAAGTAAAGATTCACAAAAGGCGATAGAAATTACATGTACATAATGGACAACTACAGTGCAATTCACAACATAGTCACAAAAGTTGATCAATGGCCCACAAAAACTCAAACACAAGTAGTTTGCTAAATACGGCTATAACTCAACAACAAATGAAGTTTCATTAATGGCGATAGAAAATACACGTACAAAATGGACAACTATAGTCTAATCCACAATCGTAGTCACCAAAGTTGATCAATGGCCCTCGAAAACTCAACTTCGAGCAGTTTCCTAAGTGCTGTTATAACTCAACAAAAAATGAAAGTTCACTAAAGGCGATAGAAAATATGCGAAAATAATGGACTACTACATTTCAATCCACAATCGTAGTCACCAAAGTTGATCGATGGCCAACGAAAACTCAAACACATGCGGCTTACTAATTGCGGCTATAACTCAACAAACAATGAAGGTTCATGAAATGTGATAGAAAATATGTGTATAGAATGCACATTAGAGTGTAATCCACTATCATAGTTATCAAAGTTGATCGATGGCCCTCGAAAACTTAAACATGAGTGGTTTCCTAAATGCAGCTTTAACTCAATGAAAAATGAATGTTCACAAAAGGTGATAGAAAATACGCGTATAAAATGCACAACTACATTGTAATCCACAAGCGTAGTCACCAAAGTTGATCAATGGCCCACGAAAACTCAAACACGAGTGGTTTCCTAAATGTAGCTATAACTCAACAAAAAATGAAGGTTCGCGAGAGGCGATAGAAAATTAGCATTCATAATGGACAAGTACAGTGCATTCAATAGTTGTGGTCACCAAAGTTGATTGATGGCCCATGAAACCGCAAACGCAAGCGGTTTCCTAAATGAAGCTATAATTCAACAAAAAATGAAGGTTCACGAAAGGCAATAGAAAATACACGTACAAAATTGACAACTACAGGACAGTCGACAATCGTAGTCACGAAAGTTGATGGATTGCCCACTAGAACTCAAACACAAGCGGTTTCCTAAACGAGGCTCTAACTTAAAAAAAAATGAAGGTTAGCAAAAGCCAATAGAAAATTAGCGTTCATAACTAGAGTGCATCCACAATTGTAGTTACCAAAGTTGAATGATCGCCCGGGAAAACTCAAAAATGAGCAGTTTCCTAAATGTGGCTATAACTAGAAAACAAATAAAGGTTTGTGAAAGACAATTATAACTATGCATACAACAACTACATTACAATCCACAATCGTAGTCACCAAAGTTCATTGATGGCCCACAAAAACTCAAACACGAACATTTTCCTAAATGTGGTATAACTCAAGAAAAAAATGAAGGTTTGTGAAAGGCAATTAAAAATATGTTTATATAATTCACAACTACAGTACAATCCACAATCGTAGTCACCAAAGTTGATCGATGGGCCAGGAAAGCTCAAACACGAGTAGTTTTCTGAGTGCAGCTATAAGTAAACAAAAAATGAAAGTTCATGAAAGGCGATAGAAAATGCGTGTATGGAATGCACAACTATAGTGTAATCCACAATTGTAGTCACCAAAAGTAATTGATGCCGCATTTAGGAAAATGCTCATGTTTGAGTTTTTCATGGGCCATCGATCAATGTTGGAGACTACGATTGGGGATTGCACTGAAGTTGTCCATTCTGTATGCGTATTTTCTATCACCTTTCAAGAACCTTCATTTTTTCTTGAGTTGTAGCCACATTTAGGAAACACTCATGTTTGAGTTTTCGTGGGCCATCGATCAACCTTGGTGACTATGATCGTAGATTGCATTGTAGTTGTCCATTTTGTACGCGTATTTTCTATCACCTTTCGCGAACCTTCATTTTTCGTTGAGTTATAGCCGCACTTAGGAGACCGCTCGTGTTTGAGTGTTTGTGGGCAAGTGATCAACTTTGGTGCCTACAATTATGGATTACACTATAGTTGTGCATTATGAACGTTAATTTTCTATCACCTTTCAGGAACTTTCATTTTTTGTTGAGTTATCACCGCATTTAGCAAACCGCTCATATTTTAGTTTTTGTGGGACATCAACAAACTTTGGTGACCTTTGTCTCGGATTGTACTGTAGTTGTGCATTTTCTATGCATATTTTTAATCACCTTTTACAAACCTTCATTTTTTGTTGAGTTATAGGTTGCATTTAGGAAACCGCTCATGTTTGAGTTTTTTTGGGCAATCGATCAACTTTGGTGACTACAATTGTGGATTGTATACTGTAGTTGTGTGCCATTATGTAGCATATTTTTTAATAAATATTCATAAAGGTTTCATTTTTTGTGGTTCATTATATGGCCCCATTTAGGAAATTCTCTTGTTTGAGAAGGCGTTAAAAGTAATAACACAAAATGTACAACTACAGTACAATCCACAATTGTAGTCACCAAAGTTGATCAATTCCCCAAAAAACTCAAACATTAGCGGTTTCCTAAATGTACAACTACAGTACAATCCACAATCGTAGTCACGAAATTTGATTCATGTGCCACAAAAACTAAAACATGAGCAGTTTGGTAAATACAATCATAACTCAACAAAAATGAAGGTTCCTGAAAGGTGATAGAAAATTAACGTTAATAATGCACAACTACACTGTAATCCATAAGCGTAGTCACCAAAGTTGATTGATGGCCCACAAACACTCAAACACGAGCGGTTTCCTAAGTGCAGCTATAACTCAATGAAAAATGAAGGTTCGCAACAGGTGAGAGCAAATACACATACAAAATGGAAAACTACAGTGCAATCCACAATCATAGTCACCAAAGTTGACCGATGGCCCACAAAAACTCAAACAGGAGGGATTTCCTAAATGTGGCTATAACTCAAGAAAAAATGATGGTTCACGAAAGGTGATAGAAAATACGTAAATAGAATGCACAACTATAGTGTAATATACTTTTAATCACAATTTAAGAACCCATATTTTTTATTTTCCCAAAAAAATTGTTTGTTCGATTATGTTTTGAGTAGTTTTTCCATGTTGGTGAAATATTAATTTTTTGAAAACTCAAACTCAAGGACTTTCCTAAGTGCGGCTATAATTGAACAAAAAATGAATGCGGCTATAACTCAAAAGAAAATCAAGGTTTGCGAAAGGCGATAGAAAATACGCTTACATATTAGACAACAACAATGCAATCCACAATCATAGTCACCAAAGTTGATCGATGGCCTACGATAAACACAAACATAAGCGGTTTCCTAAGTGCAGCTATAACTCAATGAAAAATAAAAGTTCACCAAAGGTGATAGAAAATATGCATATAGAATGCACAAATACAGTGTAATTCACATGCATAGTCACCAAAGTTGATCGATTCCCGACGAAAACTCAAACACGAGCGGTTTCCTAAATGTCACTATAACTGAAGAGAAAATCAAGGTTTGCAAAAGCCAATAGTTGATTGATGGCCCACAAAATCTCAAACATGAAGGTATAAATACAGCTAACAACAAAAATAAGGGTTCATGAAAAAGCAATAAGCTCTTTTGCTCGAATGCACAACTATAATCAAAGCATAAATGCATCAAGTTCGTGATAGGCCACAAAAAGCATGAAGAGGCGGTTTGAGGTGATAGAATTGGGTGTTCGCCAGGTGCAGGTGTTGATCGATGGCCAGGCTCGAGCGGTTCCAGTAGAATCTATAACTCAACAAAAATGAAGGTTCATGAAAGAATTGAAGAGAAATACATATAAAAGGAACAACTATAGTGCAATCCACAATCGTAGTCACTAAATTGGATCGATCGCCCACGAAACTTCAAACATGAGCGTTTTCCTAAATGCAACTATACATCAACAAAAAATGCAGGCTAGTGAAAGGCGATTAAAAATATGTGTACAAAATTCAAACACGGGCGTTTTCTTAAATCAGGCTATAACTCAAGAAAAAATGAAGGCTCGTGAAAGGCGACTAAAAATATAGGTACGCTCGTGTTTGAATTTTTGTGGGGCATCAATCAACTTTGGTGACTATGATTGTGGATTACACTGTAGTTGTGCATTCTATACACGTATTTTTTATCGACTTTCGTGAACCTTCATTTTTTGTTGAGTTATAGCTGCACTTAGGAAACCACTCATGTTTGAGTTTTCGTGGCCCATCGATGAACTTTAGTGACTACGATTGTGGATTATCTTATGGTGTATGAATTTTATTGCATATATTTTTTAATTGCTTTCCGCGAATCTTCATTTTTTCTTAAGTTATAAGCGCGTGGAAAATATTTGTGTTTGGTTCAATGAGCCATCAATCGCTTTTGGTGTCTGTCTTAACCAATACTGGTGTCACGCCCTATTTTTATAATTACACAACATTTATTTTGAGTTATAGACATTTTGGAAAATGCTCATGTTTTGTGAATTTTATCGATCGACTTTGGTAGATGCGTTGTGGATTGCGCATGCAATGTCCATTTTTGTCGGCGCTTATCTACCTCGCAATCTTCATTTATTTTTTAGATATTGCGCAGGAAAAGCGGCTCATGTTTGGAGTTCAAATGGGCCATCAAGTAGTGACTTCTGATGGTGGATTGTACTGCCAGTTGTCCATTTTGCTTATTTTCTATCAACTTTAGTGAATCTCCATTTTTTGTTGATTATATATAGCTGCATTTCGAAGCCGCTTCAGTTTGCATTTCGCTCGTGATCATCAACTTTAGTCACTACTACCAATGGATTACCTTTGTAAGCTTGTGCATTCTAGCATGGAAGTTTCTGCTCGCATTTAAGTGAACCTTCATTTATTTATTTCTAACAGCATTTTAGGGAAGCAGCTCGTGTTTGAGTTTTGTCAGACCATCGGTGAACAGTGACTATATGTTCAATGAATAATTCTGGATTTTTACATTTTTAATAATAGCGTGCCCGATGACCGGAACTTTGGTGACTTCTGATTGTGCCGGATTGCCTTTATGGTGTGCATTCTATGCATTATTTTCTATGGCGCTTTATGGAAGCCTTCAGTTTTGTTGAGTTATAGCCGCTGTTTGGGAAGCCCATCATGTTTGGGTTTTACTGGACATCAATGAGCTTTGATGACTACAATTATGGATTGTCTTGTAAGTTTATGCATTCTATCGCTTTATATTCTATAGCCTTTACAAGCGTTTATTTTTGTTGAGTTATATAGCTACACTTAGGAAACCGCTTGTGTTTGAGTTTCATGAAACTTTGGCTTTCTACAAAACCCATTTTTCAGATTTTTCATAAAAAGATTGAACAAATTTGCCTCTGTTACTTCTACTACTTCTACTTTTCAAAAAATGGACAATCTAGGTCTCTTTTAGCACCACAGTACCAACCCATATTTTAATTTTGTCCAAAATTAGGATTTAAGTAGATTCTATTTTTGAGGGGTTCTTAACCCATATTTAATTTAGAAAAATTAATTGTTGAAAAGGATGTTTTGGGTCTACTAAAATTAACATTCTCTACAAATGCACATTTTTTCAAGTTAAAAAAATTAAAAATTTCGTCACATTGCTTCTACTTTCAAAAAAAATCTATCTATTTTAGGAACAAATAATTTCAAAAAACGGATGATCTGGGTCTCTTTAGCACACAAGCACCTATAAAACCCATATTTTTTATTTTCCCAAAAAAAAATATTTCGTAGATTCTATTTTTGAGGGGTTCTTGCATGTTGGTGAAAAAATTATTTTTTTAAAAAAGGATGATTTGGATATTACTCAAATTGACATTCTCTACAAAACCCATTTCTTAGATTTTTCATAAAAAGTTTCAAAAAATTTGCCTCTGTTACCCTACTACTTCTACCTTTCAAAAAAATATATCTTTTTCAAGAATAACTTATTTTTTCAGAAAACGAATGATCTGGGTCTCTTTAGCACACGAGGACCTATAAAAATCATATTTTGATTTTCCCAAAAAAACTTGTTTCATAGCTTCTATTTTTGAGGGTTCTTGCATGTTGTTGAAAAATTAGTTTTCCGAAAAAATGACAATCTGGGTTTACTTAGAACGACATTCTCTACAAAACCCATTTCACATATTTTTCATAAAAAGATTGAAAAATATTGCCTCTGTTACCTCCTCTGCTTCTACTTTTAAAAAAAAATCTATCTTTTTCAAGAACAATTTAATTTTTCAAAAACTAGACAATTTGGGTCTTTTGAACACACGAGTACCTATAAAACCCATATTTTTGATTTTCTGAAAAAAAATTGTTTCGTAAATTCTATTTTTGAGGGGTTTTTGCATGTTGGTGAAATATTAGTGTTTTGAAAAAAGATGATCTGGGTCTACTCAAAATGACAGTCTCTACAAAACCCATTTATCCCATTTTTCATAAAAAGATTCAAAAAAATTCCGTGTTACCTCTACTACTTCTACTTTTCAAAATAATCTATCTTTTTCAAGAAGTTATTTTTTCAAAAAACAAATGATCTAGGTGTATTTTTAGCACATGAACACCTATAAAATGGGTATTTTCGAGTTTACAAAAAAAATAAAAATTATAGATTCTATCTTTGAGGGCTTCTTGCATGTTGGTCAAAAATAAGTTTTTAGAAATAAGGATGATCTGGGTCTACTCATAACGACATTCTCTACAAAACCCATTTCTTAGATTTTTCATAAAAGATTCAAAAAAATTATCTTTGTTACCTCTACTTCTTCTACTTTAAAAAAAAAAATCTATTTTTTTCAAAAACAACTTATTTTTTTTAAAAATAGACGATATGGGTTTCTTTAGCTCTCGAGCACCTACAAAACCCATATTTTTGATTTTCCAAAAATAAAATTGTTTCATAGATTCTATTTTTTAGGGTTCTTGAATGTTGAGGAATTTTGAGAAAATTAGTTTTTCGAGAAAAAGACGATCTAGGTCTACTAAGAACGACATTCTCTACTAAACCCATTTCTCAAATTGTTCATAAAAAGATTCAAAATTTTTGCCTCTACTCCTACTTTTCAAAATAATATATATTTTTCAAAAACAACTTAATTTTTTTTAAAAAGGATGATCTAGGTCTGTTTAGCTCTCGAGCACCTATAAAACCCACATTTTCGATTTTGCCAAAAAACATTGTTTCGTAGATTCTATTTTTCAGGGGCTCTTGCATATTGGTGAAAGATTAGTTTTTTGAAATAAGGATGATCTGGCTCTACTTAGAACAACATTCTCTACAAAACCCATTTTCATAAAGATTCAAAAATTGTCTACCCATTTACATCTACTTCTTCTACCTTTTTGAAAAAATCCATCTTTCAAAACTCAACTTACTAAAACTAGACGATCTGGGTTTCTTGCGTACATGAGTATCTATAAAACCCATATTTTCAATTTTCTCAAAAAAATTGTTTTGTAGATTCTATTTTGAGGAGTTCTTGCATGTTGGTGAAATATTATTTTTTTGAAAACTCAAACATGAGTGATTTCCTAAATGCGGCTATAACTAAAAAAATAATGAAATTTTGTGAAAAATGATAGAAAATACACATATAAAACGCACAACTATAGTTTAATTCACAAGCGTAATCATGAAAGTTGATGGATGGCCCACGAAAACTGAAACACAAGCGGTTTCGTAAATGCGGCTATAACTCAACAAAAAATCAAGGTTCATGAGAGGTGATAGAAAATACATATACACAATGGACAACTACAATGCAATCCACAATCGTAGTCACCAAAGTTGATCAATGGCCCACGAAAACTCAAACATGAGCGGTTTCCAAACTGTAGCTATAACTCAACGAAAAATGAAGGCTTGCGAAAGGTGATCGAAAATACACATATAAAATGCACAACTATAGTGTAATCCATAATCGTAGTCACCAAAGTTGATTAGTAGCCCACAAAAACTAAAACATGAGTGTTTTGCAGTTATAACGAAATAAAAAAATGAATGTTCGTAAAAGGTGATTAAAAATTTGCGTACAAAATGCACAACTACAATAGAATCCATAATCGTTGTCACCATAGTTGATTCATGGCAACAAAAACTCAAACATGAGCAGTTTCCTAATTGAGGCTATAACTCAACAAAAAATGAAGGTTCGCGAAGGGCGATAGAAAATACGAATATATAGTGTACAGGTGAAAGCACAAACCTCTGTCACACTTTCGGTCAACTAGCTTTCGGCCGATAATGTTTCGGCCGAATCCACGGGGCAGCCACATGGCGCCTACGTGGCTCAGACTTTTTGGGCAAGTTACTTTCGGATGAAATATTATCGGCCGAAAATGTGTCAGCACGGCGCCCATTTGGATGCACCTATTCGGTGGAGTGTATTTTTATTAAAACCCATTATACGACCATAGGGTGTATCAACCAAAAATATGGAAATAAAAGATTGAAAAAAATGAGGCCCACTATTTGGAACGCTTGGGCGAAAGGATTGAGGGCGAGAGCTTGTCAGTCGAGGTCATCAGCAATGTTTTGCCAGGTTCCATCCGGGGCCATTCATTGGATTGTTTGATTCGCCTTGTCTCGTTTGTGTCTCGTTTGAGAGATTTGTTAGCTGTATTCTTGGTTAGGGTTTGATTGAAATGCAAAAATGATTTTTTCTAATGGATATTGGCTGAAAGGTATTAAATATTGTGATGTTTGTGATAAAGTTGAAGGAAATATATAACATTGGGCATTGGAAAACTTGTAATCCTTGTAATGGCTTGGTCGTGAGGACTCATTACCTTTTCAAGATTTTGAGTCATTTTGTGTTAAATTTTCGCCGAAGATCTGTTCAAAATGTGTGTTTCGTCCTCCAAATTTGAAGAGTTCAAACTTTTAGGCTCTCTTGCCTGTAAAACAAGAGAAACAGATAAGAATAGAGAAAAAAGCTTACTAGCAGAGAGAAAATAAAGATTTCTATTCCTAAAAATAGAGAAATTTTCTGAGAGCTCAAAACCCTAAGAATCTTGAACACGTACATTAAGTTTAGAAACTTTCAGTAATATGCATAATTGTGATATAAGATTAAAATTTGTATAGAGGATTGCTTCTGCTAGGGCATAACCAAAAGAACATTTCTGCCAGAGTGATTGTTGAACAATAAGTAGACCACTAATAATGATTGTTTATTTGTCATCAACAACTTGAATCAAAGAATCACAGTCAATTATTTGTGACTCATAACCATCTACACATTGCAAAAAATTAACAAATCTATATCATCTTTGAAAACTTACCAATTGGAAACATTGTCTGGTATTGATGGCCTAATTTTTATTTCTACTTCAGACACATCTACAAGTGTCTCATCAAATATTTTTAAGGTCACATTGGCAAGAAAATATGCCATCATGTTGTTACTCCTCTCAACCCAATTAATTGAAAAAGTATCAAAAAATTCTATAACATCCCAAACAACATTTCTATACTATTTCAACTTTGCATTTTTTGATGAGTATTTAGACGTTACCTGAGATACAATTAGCTCAGAGTCTCCAATTGCTTGTAGCACTTTGATTCGATGTTTCTCAGCAATATTAAGGCCTAAAAGCAAAGCTTCATACTCTACAATATTATTAGTACACTCAAAACTCAACAAGAAAGAAAACTTGAATGTCTTGTTGCTAGGAGATATGAATAGAACTCCTGCACCTAATCCTTCTTTAGAGCATGCTCCATCAAAATACATTTTCCATAAGCCCTGTTGATCAGATTGAAACTCAAGGTTAATTGCATCAGTATTTTTTAGTAGGACTTATGGTTGAACCTAATTTGGAATTTCCATTAACCTCTAAAGATACTCATCTCGTTTTTGTGGATCTGATTCAACTTGAATCATCTTCCCTACCTGCAAAAAGTAATGTTGTATAGAGGTTAGTCTAATATGCTTTTATAGAAGAAAAGAAAAGTTGTGATATTTAAATCATTATAAGTCAAATTTAGTTGCCAACATCCATAGTCATACAGATTCATAAAATGTATGTATTCAAGATCAGCAATTGTTGTTGCAATGCCCTTCCATATATTGTTTATGAGGTTCAAATAGGTCCTATAGAAGAAAAAGCTATGCACAGTTCTTCTTCCTTGGAATTTTATAGAATTTTTTCTTGCAACCACTATCTCACATATTTTCTCATTCCTCTCTATACATTAGGTTACCCAATCACTAGATAAAAATAAAAAAGCTTTTCATTTTTTTATCATAATTTGTAATTGCTTATTCCTCTCCTTGCTTTGCATTTTTTATCATAATCTGTAATTGCTTATTCTCATTTTTTCTCATTCCTCTCTATACATTAGGTTACCCAATCACTAGATAAAAATCAGAAAAAGATTTGCATTGTTGTAATGAGAATAATGGAAGCAATCCTAAGTCCTGTCTTGCTGTAATGTATACAAGTGTTGGGTAACTGGTTTGTGTTTGATTGATTATATTCCCTTAAATAGCCTAGGCTATCTCTAATGAAAACATACACATATATATGCATGTACATGTACATATATGTATACACACATACACATACATATATAATACATGTACATACATACACACATTTTCTAAGAGTTGATCTAGAAGAGAAATCCTCTCCTTGTGATGAAACATGACAACCATTTACTTGGTATTTGCAAATACTTCTAGTTTCCAAATCTTAAGGAAGAATAAAGTAGACAACTATTCATTAGGTGAGCAGAAGAGAAAAACCTCATTATGCATAGGGATGAGTCCAAACATGAAATACTAGAGTCCATGACCATAAATTTGTTTTCCCAAACCTACAAACTCACCCCTTGACAAAGCATAAATCTATTGTAGACTCCAAGGTACTTCATAGATAGAGGCATTAATTTATGAGCTACACAAGTCTTACTCCAAAATCTTCTTCATTACCATTCATTCTTTGGCCATAGAGCTAAGTAACCTGATTGTCACATTTATATTTTCTAGAACACTTGTACATTTATCATATTACTACTACATTTATAAAATTAGTTAAATTAGGTAACTGGTTTGTGCTTGATTGATTATATATTCCTTTAAATAGCCTAGGCTATCTCTAATGAAAACCTATTTTCCTTCATGTTTTTATGAACTTGATTGATCCTACTTGACTTGGTTTAATTTTAGGGTTTCTTCTTCCTATTAGGGTTTTTTAAATCTACCCTTTTTTATGTTTAATATTCAAATTTGGAAATCTTTAAATATTATCTTGATTCGTTACTTTGTCCTTTTATATTGGGGTTTTTGAGATTTGTTGTGAAATCTCTTTATACACCTTAACTAACCTTAGCCAGTCCACTAGTGTTTCATTTTCAAATCTCATGTCACTAGTATTTCTAATTTTTCCAATTTGAAAGTATATTTTTAATCTTTATTTTGATGTATTTTGGTTGTACCACAAGTCAATTAGGATCCTAATCTTCCACCCAGGAGTGGTTTTCTAAACCTTAGCATGACCCAGACCAATGAGAATGATTTATATTCTTATGTGTATGTATGTACATGTATGTATATGTATGTATGTATGTATGTATTATATATACATATGTGTACATGTGTGTATGTATGTATGTATATGTATGTACATGTACATGCACATATATGTGTATGTGTGTATGTATGTATGTATTATATATGTATGTGTATGTACATATGCATGTACATGTATTATATATACATGTGTACATGTTTGTATGTGTGTATGTATATGTATGTGTGTATGTATGTATATTATTATATATACATATGTGTATGTGTGTGTATATATGTATATATATGTATGCTTTTGTATGTATATGTACATGCACATATATCTGCAGTATGTCGCGTATGCATATACATGTATTATATATATACATATGTGTACATGTGTGTATGTATACATATATATATGCATGTATATATATGTATGTGCAATACACATATATGTGTATGTGTATGTGTGTGTGTATGTATGTATGTCTGTATGTATGTATGTATGTATATGCATATATATATAATATTTTTTTATGTATGTATGTATATATATGTAATATTGTGTCTTATGTATGCATGTATGTATATAGTATATATGCATGTGTACATGTGTGTATGTATGCATGTATATGCATATATCTATATATATGTATATGTATATATATATATATATATATGCATATATATATATACATGTATGGCATATATATGTATGTGTGTATGTATGTATGCATATATTATACTCATATGTGTACATGTGTGTATGTATGCATGTATATGCATATATATATGTATGTACATACACATATATGTGTATGTGTGTATGTATGTATGTATTATATATATGTGTATGTGTATGTGTGTATGCATGTACATGTATTATATATACATATGTGTATGTATGTATGTATGTATATGCATATATATGTGTATGTACATGTATGTATGTGCATGCATGTATATATGTGTATGTGTGTATGTATGTATGTACTTGAGTATATACATGTGTACATACACACATACACATATATATGCATGTACATGCACACATACACATACATATATAATACATGTACATACATACACACACACACACACATACATGTATATATACATGCATGTACACACATGCACTCCCACATAGATAGATAAGAGGCCAGTCCATATTTAAAAAAAAAGAATATAGAAGTCCTACGATATTCTAGACAATCACTACATACTCGCAAAATTAACCTGAATGAATACTGACTCCTCTCCCCTATCATATTAGCCTCAAATTATCCAATATTATCAATATCTAAAACACATTTAAATGTTTAATAAGTCTTTATCCAGAGAAGAAAAGAAAATGATCAGAAAAAGATGTTTTACTTTACAATAAAATATTTTAATATTTTATCATCATACCTAAGTGATTTCATTAATGGATATAATAATAAGACAACTCCACATGTATAAACAAAATATTTTTCTGAATAAGACAAATTAGGTTTCTATCGTTGCCCCTTTGTCGCACGACCAAGGGTTGGATTGAGAAGAAAGAGAGAGATCTTGTTGGATTCCGCTTGCTTTCTACCTCGCATGCAAATGCAACTTGAATAAAAATACAATCCTTGCTTTCTATGATAAGATTACAACCACTTCATAGACAATCAAACCAAATTTGACAATTACATATGTCAAATTAAAAATCGATTTACAATTTGATCCGTTCACATTCAGAATTGCAAATAAATCAAATAACTTTATTTCTTGCAGCTTTCATGAAAATTACATTACATCTACAGGCAACTCCATTGCCTTTCGACTTCCGACTCTTCATCTTCCTCTGCACGTCACATGACCACACCCACTGCTTCCCACTGCTTCTCCTCTACACATTAAATTAAAAGCTCATTATACAAGTTGAGTTGAGGAAGATCTAGAAGATCTTTGTAATCGTTATGGCTGTGATGCCACAATTGATCATGATGAGTATCACTAGCAATGCTATCACCAATACACTGTGAACATGATGATGAATAATGTGGGTTGAAGGCGACACCATTTCCCATAGTAGAAAGCCCTTGTTCTTGTTGTATTGAAACTTCAACACCATCATCCGCATAATACAATTGGTTATATTGGTTTCCTGCATTGAAATATGCAATTTTGCATTATGAAGAGCATGTAGTGCTTTTATCTACTATAGGATGAAGAAATGTTGGAAAAGCCCAGGTCTTATCATTTGGAGTATCATTTTGGCAATTCATCATATCTCCAGCATTGAAATGACTACTGTTTAGGAGATTTCCTTCATGTGAAAACTGTTGGGTGATTACAAAATCCACTATATTGTTGAATACAATGCTATTGTCATTGAAGATACTAGTGCTTGTGAGCTCTCCTGTACAAGCATATGAGCTTTCCCGTTGTGGATTTTCCACCATGCAGCCCACAAGTTTACCACATTCTAATACTCCATTGAAGGGTTGCAAGGAGCTAATCTCTGTGATGGGTGGCAGAGAAGAATGCATCTTGTAATGGTGGGTTGTGTGAAGGATGGAATTGCAGCAAAGTTTCTTGCTCAAATGAGAGTTCCAATAATTCTTGATTTCATTATTTGTCTGACCGGGCACTCTTCCTGCTATCAAAGACCATCTACAAATTAAAGAAAAGTGACATAGTAAGACTTCATATACACCTATTAAATATTTTTGAATTTGTATGTGTGCAATCTTTTGACATCAACATTGACACCAACATTTTCAATCAAATTTCATGAAGTATTAAGTCTACTATTATCTCTTCATTTCTCTTTTTTCTAGTTATCTTATCCTAATGTTGGATCAAGTACTTGGTCTACTATTATATCATCATTTATCTCTTCTTTAACTATCTTATCTTGATGTTTTATAATGCAAATTGATCTGAAACATTGATATTATAAAATTACACACAATCAAATCCAAAAATATTTAATATTAGTTATTATTGACTAGAGAATATACCTATTGCTCACTAGCTTATGAAATCTGACAATGAGGTCTTCCTCTTCTGAAGAAATGTTGCCTCATTTCACATTGGGGCATAGGTAGTTCATCCACCTAAATCTGTAACCTTTTCCATAGCGTTGAAGGCCTAGAAAGAAACCTCCCAAAAAATGGTTCATTAATCTATATAGAAAAATATCATCTTATGAAACCAAAACAAAAGTAAATTTATAGCTAACAGTTTTACCTTCACACTTACATCAAGTGTGAAACATGTTCTTTCTTTGGTCTGGTTCCTTCTCCTCATTCAACAAGGATCTTCTGACAACAAGGGACTCACCCCTTTCAACATCTCTAGAATGTGATGAGTGAGCATCTTCATCTACATGGGCAACCTGAGCATTACCTTTCAGTCTTTTCTTTTTCCTTCCTTGATGTTGAGGACACTCAAAGTCCCTATGTCCTTCTTCTCCACATTGAAAATAAGTTCCATAGAAGCCCCCTCTTCCAAATCCTCTACTCAATCTTCCTCTTCCTCTGAGATTTTGCTGACGAAACTTGTTTGAGCTTTCACCTCTTTCATCCTTCTTGTCCTTAATGTCTCTAATCTTCTGTTCATCATTTTTTTGCTGCAATAACTTTTTCTTTTCCCTTTCTACTTATTCTCAAATTTCCTATTCAATATTTCTTCTACTTTCAATGCAAATTGATATGCATCCTCAATGGTGTATATTCTTACTAATACCAAATCTTCTCATATGCTAGATTTCAACCCATTAATATAATGAGCTACTTTCTCCTTATTTTCTTTATAATTTCCTATTCTAATAAGGACCTTGTGAAATTATTCTGTGTATTTTTTCACAGTCCTCGTTCCTTGTATCAAGCTCTACATCTTCTTGAGCAGCTCCAACTCATAATCAACTAGAATAAATTGCTTGTTCATTTTTTCCACCATCCTATCTCATTTAGAAAATTTATCCTTCTCTTGTCTTCCTCTTTCAAGCTGGACCTCTTTCCACCATATAATTGTAGGAAATTTTAATTGTTTCTTTGCAATGAGTGTCTTTAAACTCCATAAACTTGAAAAATTCCTCCATGTCGTTGATCCAATCTATCAACTCTTCAGGATTCAGAATTCCACTGAAAGTTGAAACCTCCATTTTAGGTTTCTTTCCAAGGTTAGATATTGCTCTCAACAATCTCATTTCTCTAGGATCCACTTGATCTTATTCTTCCTCTTCCATTTCCTCTTCAATTTCATCTTCACTATCATCTCTTTCTCAATGCACTTCTCTCCTATGAATCTCTTCTTGCAAAGTATCCAACTACCGTCTGATGGCTGTAATTTTATCTCTAGGAGGATCTCTTCCTCCACCACCTCTTCCTCTACCTCTACCACACTAGAAAATCTAGGAGGAATTTTGATCTTAACCCACACTCATAGGTCCTACCACAAACTATCCCACGTTTGGTGATCTGTTTACAGAATCATGACAACTTGGCTCTGATACCACTTGATGGAGGGTACTCCCCTTACTGTAGTAACAACACAATCAATATGCAAGAAGAAACCAAGAGATTTTATTATTCTGAAATGGAAAAGAAGATTACAACATTACAACATTACATGGGTTGTTTGATTACAAAAGCATCAGTCAAACATATAGATCGAAGCCTTCAAATTATGCTCTACGATCTTAGAACACACCCTATTTCTCCACCCTTCTCACTATTTGTCTCTCTATCTCTCTATCTGACCTCCCTTTACTATATCTCAGTCATTTTATTTATACTCCTCCTTCAAGTCAGATTTTATTGTTGATTTTCTTAGTATTGCCTCCATCCAATAAGCAACGAGATCTTGGAGCAAGTTACCTAGTTATCAATGACTTCAATTCTATTCTTTCATTTTAGGAAATCATCTTTGAATCTATGCTTCATCATTAGGTCAACACCAATCGCTGACCAAAATTGCATTGATTCACAATGAAGATGTGAAATCAACAGGTTGGAACATGTGTCTCCACCTCATTGATCACCCTTTTCCATTTGTCTTTACGCATCATCGCCAGTTCCCTATCAAGTCCCGCAAAAGTTATCACTTATCGCCCCATCTGAGGGACTCCCTAATGAATCCTCCCAAAATGGTGAAGTTTCACCAATGAAGTTCCCATTGGAATGTTAAAAGGATACTGTAACAACTCCCATTGAAATAATAATGCCACATCGATATGCTTTGTAGCCTTGTATAGGTGGTCCCCACTGCCTACATGGCATCCCTGTCATCATCGTATAGCTAACATCACTAATATGACTTGATATATCACCAAACACTCCTCGCCACTTGTTCTGCTAAGATCACATTCCACTACCATCACTCACCTTAAATCTTAGTCGTTAGATCTTTTCCTTCAAATCCACACCATTTCCCACCATATTGTCAGAAAAGGATATCGACCTATAAAATCCTAGTAGGTTGTTGGGCTATCACCACTTGTTCATATGACATCCTACCTTCCACACTATCTGGTCCCACCATGTACATCAACAGTCATCATCTATCCACTGTGGATTAATCTTCATCATTCCTTGCTTCCCCATGGGATTTAGTTGGGACCCACCAAAAACTTAGAGGGCTAGCGGGCACAATTGATCTTTGACCTTGTTGAACCCCACAATAGTGGTTTACACTTTTTGGGAGATCCTGATTTTTGCTAAAATCACATATTTTTAGAAAATATAATGATTTAAGCCTTGAAAAGTTCCATTTAAAGGATTCCAATTGAAGAGGGTTTGATCAAACCACCTTGGATAGAACCCTGGTAGTTTTAAACCATAGTTAGATCAAACCCCCTTGGATAGAATCCCGCTAGTTTTAAACCATACCTATAATAGAGTCTTCTTTACACCTATCAAAATGTTGATAATAACAACTTTGATTCACCTTTTGGGGGATCACATGAATTCATTTAAAATTTATTTTTGTAAGTATGCGGTCCTTATTATAAGCTTCACAAAGGTATAATTTTAAATCCAATTTGATTTGATTATTATATAAATTTTTTTCTTGTGAATGTAGGTTTTCATTTGAAAATCAAACTCTACGTGCATGTGGAAAAATAGCATATTATCAAAAATTGAAAATATTAGTGCACTAGATATTGATGTCCCTTGATCCAAAAAATAAAATTGAATTTGATACATACAAAAAGTTATGTTTTAGCTAGTAAAATCGTAATGCAGAATTGCCTTGGTTTGACTTTAAAAACCTAATTAAGAAAAATATTCAATGAAATGCTATGAAACCAATTCCATTGCATAGATATCAAAGTTACAAATCACAGAAATTCTAAAAAAATATAATTTTATCCTTCATAAAAAAAGAAGTAATGTGTTATCCAATAACGTCACTCTTTAAAAATGGTGTTTCCTGTTAAAAACTAGTTTTCAAAGGAGATGGAAAATGACATGCAATCTGATTCCAAAATTTTTGAAAAAAATATATTTAGAATCTATAGAAAAAATTTCACAAATCACTACTTTGTATCATCTTCAAATTCCTCATGATTTAGCCGCTATAGGTGCCTGAAAGTGAAGATTTAGTTAAAAAATTTTAGTTCAATGTCCAGTTTGGTGAAAAATTGTAAACCAGTATTGTGGAATCACCCAGGTTATAAACACACACCATCAGATCTACATTGTGAGCATACCAACTTTATGAACACCTTGTCGGAGTATCGAAGGGACTCACCACCAAGTCTTGCCAAAATCCACTTGTCATCCCAATGAAGAACCTTTGACCGATGTTGACTCATGTTAACTCTTGTTGTCTATTGCTATCGCCATGTTGAAGGGACCTTAAACAAGGTTCCTTTGAAATCTCCAAGTCACTCTAATATCTCTGTTTAACACTGAAAGGCAAAATTCATTCATGCCACTTACTCCTGAAACCCGAACTCTTGTAGACTGCCATACTCAACGAATTCAATCTGATTCATCCCATATTGAAAAGAAATAACTTAGATTTTTCGATGCAAGTTTTCTCTTACACCCTGGATGCTCCTGCATCGTAGTCTCACTAATATATGATCATTTATCATTTCTTTGTATAATCTTAAGATCCAAATGTGGGGGATGTTCATTTATTGATGCCTTGAGTAAATACCAATAGGACTAAAGCATTATTTTTAATTACACACACTATCTTGTAATAACCATAGGCCAAAGACTTGGCCTTTCAATGTGGACCTTAAAGTGTTGGTGTTAAAGATGCAAATA